>PITA01017077.1:0-44587 GCA_004023965.1 Spilogale gracilis | reverse complement strand
TACACTTTCAATGCCATTCCGATCAAAATTCCACCAAGATTCTTCAAAACGTTAGAACAAACAATCCTAAAATTTATATGGAACCAAAAAAGACCCCGAATCGCTAAGGAATTGCTGAAGAAGAAAAGCAAAGCTGGGGGCATCTCATTACCTGACTTCAGGCTTTATTACAAAGCCGTGATTACCAAGACAGCATGGTGCTGGCATAAAAACAGAGAAACAGACCAATGGAACAGAGTGGAGAGCCCACATATGGACCCACAAATCTATGGTCAAATCATCTTTGACAAAGCAGGAAAAAATATCCAGTGGAAAAAGGACAGTCTCTTCAATAAATGGTGCTGAGAAAATTGGACAGCTACATATAGAAGAATGAAACTAGACCATTCTCTTACACCACACACAAAGGCAAACTCGAAATGGATGAAAGACCTCAACGTGAGGCAGGAATCCATCAAAATCCTGGAAGAGAACATTGGCAGTAACCTCTTTGACATCGGCCACAGCAACTTTTTTCAAGACATGTCTCCAAAGGCAAAGGAGACAAAAGCGAAAATGAACTTCTGGGACTTCATCAAAATAAAAAGCTTCTGTACAGCAAAGAAAACAATCAACAAAACAAAGAGGCAACCCACAGAATGGGAGAACATATTTGCAAATGACACTACAGACAAAGGGCTGGTATCCAAGATCTATAAAGAACTACTCAAACTCAACACCCAAAAAGAAGATGAACACATCAAAAAATGGTCAAGAGACATGAAGAGGCACTTCTCCAAAGAAGATATACAAACGGCCAACAGACACATGAAAAAAGAATACTGTGCCTCTATCAGAAAGGATGAATATCCAACTTTTGTAGCAACATGGACTAGACTGGAAGAGATAATGCTGAGTGAAATAAGCCAAGTGGAGAAAGTCAAGTATCACATGGTTTCACTTACTTGCGGTGCATAAGGGGTAATGTAGAGGACAGTAGGAGAAGGAAAGAAAATGGGAAGTAGGGTAATCCAGGGAGAGAAACTAAACAACAGAGACTTTGGACAGAGAAAACAATCTGAGGGACTTGGAGGGAGTTGGATGGGGGGATGGGAGAGCCTGGTGGTGGGTACTGAGGGCACCTATTGCATAGAGCACTGGGTGTGGGGAATGGGGAATGAATTGGATCACTGGCAAAAAAAATGTTTAAGTCACAATAAAAAAAAAGGCTTAAGATGTTTAAACATGTATTTTTTTTTTTTGACTGAGAGAAACATAGCTAGAGAGGGAACACAAGCAAGAGGACTGAGAGAGAGAGAAGCAGGCTTCCTGCCGAGCAGGGAGCCTGATGTGGGGCTTGATCCCAGGACTCAGAGAACATGACCTGAGCCTAAGGCAGAGGCTTACGACTGAGTCACCCAGGCACCCCTGAGCATGTACTTTGTAAGACAATAATAGCTCATAGGAGAAGAGAGAACAGAACTATATCACAGCAAAGTTTCTGTACAATTTAGGACTTAAGTGGTATAATACAAATTCAATTTTCTTAAGATATTAATTTTAATCTCTAGGGTGACTACTAAAACTGAAATAAAATATATTTTTAAGGAAACAAGCGGACTAAATATACATTATAAAAATACTGATCTAACGCAACAGTAATAATGCAGTAGGATATGGAAAAGATAAAAATATATAGAAAACAAAGACCAAACTGGCAGACAAAACCTACATTATTAGTTACACTAACAGTAGTTTTTTTTGGGGGGGGGGTGTATAGGTCAGTGATATTTAATACATATGGAGATTCATGTATCCTTATAGCAATAGTATTCATCCTAAAACTCTTTTCTGCTATTCCTTTATAGTCACCCTCTTTCCCACATTATTCCTGGCAACCACTGATTTATTCTTCAGTCCCTAGTTTTTCAAGAACACCCTTTAACTAGAATCATGCAGTATGTAACCTTTTAATGCAATGTGTTTGAGATTCATCTAAGTTGTTGCATATATCATTTGTTTCTTTTTATTATTGCTAGCACAGTATTCCATTAATGTACATCCATAGATGTACTCTAGTTGCTTTATCCATTTCTTAATTAAATGACATTTGGGTTGTTAAGAGTTCTTGGCAATTATGAACAGTACTACAAACGTGTGTACAGGTGTTTTGCGAATATAAAATTTAAATTCTCTAGATACCCAAGAGTGGGACGGCTCAATACTGCAGTATGTACACACTTAACTATTTAAGGAATTATATTATCAAAAACATCCCAACTATTTAGCATTTATCTTCTCACCAGCAATATTAAGAGTTCCAGTTGCTCCACATCCTCATCAACACTCAGAACTGTATTACTCATTTTCATCTTCTGATAGATCTAAACAGACTTTACAGATTTTAAATATAAATTATTTTTAATAAGTAGATTTTTAAAAATCTTCAATCAAAACCAGAGATTGTCAGAATAGATACAAACATGACACGAATATAGGTTTCATTTAATAGGCAAACTTCACACGCAAAGAAAAAAAGATATAAAAGCATGGATATGGATATATGATGCAAATAATAAAATAGTGGTTTTTCTAATATGAGCCAAAATAAATTTTAAGACAAAAATTAGGGACAAAGAAGAATATTTTATAATTATAATTGGATCACTCCATCAGGAAGATATAATAATTATAAACATGCCTACACCTAACAACAAAACAGCAAAGAACATGAAGCAAAAGCTTGCAAAATTCAAGAGAAAATACATAACTTTAATATTACACATAAATTTAATAATGAAAGATGTCAATAGTCCATTTGCAGACAAAACAGTAAGAACATCAAAAAGGAAACTGAAGAGTTGAACAGCACTATAAACTAACTAGTTCAAACATACATGTAACATTCCAACCAATGAAAGAATACACATTCTCCCCATGTCTATACAAAATATCCCCCAAGATAAACCATCTGTTAGGCCATGTAAGACAACTCCATAAATTTAGAATGACTTAAATCACACAAATTATTTTGTTCAACCACCATGAAATTAAATTAGAAATAAAATACAGGAAAGAGTTGGGAAATCCATCAATATGAGAAAATTCAAACACCTGTAAATGACATATGGATTAAGCAATATGCAAGGAAAGTAAATTAGAAAATGCTTTGTGAGGAGTGAAAACAAAATATAGCATACACCAAAACATATGGTAGACAGCTAAGACAAGGCTTAAAGTAAAATTTATAACTGTAAATGTCTATATTAGAAAAGAAATCAATTACCCAACCTTCCATATTAAGAAACTAGAAAAGGAAGAACAGATTAACCCAGAGCAACCATAAGGGAGAATTTAAAAGTTTGGAGTAAAAATGAAACAGAAAAAAAATGGTAGAAAATACTGACCAATTATATACTGATGAGGACTTGTACTTTGAATGTATAATGAGATTTTACAACTCTACAGTAAAAAGGCAACCCAATTTAAACATTCATTCTAAAGGAAATACCAATCAAAACCACAATGACACACCATTCACATCTACTAGGATGTCTAAAATAAAAACGACTATAACAAATGTCGATAAGAATGTAGAGAAACTGGAATCCTCTTTGCCAGTGGAAATGTGAAATAGTACAACCATTTTGGAAAACATTTTGGTACTTTCTCAAAATGTTAGTATTACATATGATCCACCAATTACACTCCTAGGTATATATCCAAAGGCAACTAAAGCATATTATCTGCCCAGAAACTTATACACAAATGTTCATAACAGCATTATTCATAATGGTGAAGAGAACAAATGTTCAATTGATAAACATAAAATGTAACATCCTTATTTTGTAATAAAAAGAAATGAAATATTAACATGTATTGTAAGGGGGATGAACGTGAGAACATGTTAAGCATGAGGTCACAGAACATTATACATTGTAGGAATCTATTCATAAGGAGTGCCCAGAATAGGTGAATCCTTAGCGATGCAAAGTGGATTAATGGTTTTCTGGCACTGGAGGAAAGGGAAATAGGAAGTGTCCAGCACAAGAACAGGCAGGTGGTGAATCTGTGGTTCCTTTCAGGATCATGAAAATGTTCCAGGGGTGCCTGGATGATTCAGTCATCAAGTGTCTGCCTTGGGTTCAGGTCATGATCCCAGGGTCCTAAGATCAAGCCCCACATCAGGCTCCCTGCTCTGTAGGGAGTCTGCTTCTCCCTGTCCCCCTGCTTGTTCCATCTCTGTCTCTTTGTCAAAAGATAAAAATAAAATCTTAAAAAATAAAGTTCTAAAATTATATAGTTACAATGATATAGAATTCCATGAATATACAAAATGACCCACAGAATTGTACACTTAAGAAGAAATGTTATGGTATGTGAATTATATCTCAATAAAACTGTTCTGAGGGGCACCTGGGTAGCTCAGTTGGTTAAGCGACTGCCTTCCGCTCAGGTCATGATCCTGGAGACCCAGGATCGAGTCCCACATTCCTGCCAAGCAGGAAGCCTGATTCTCCCTCTCTCACTCCCCCTGCTTGTGTTCCCTCTCTGGCTGTGTTTCTGTCAAATAAATACAATCCTTAAAAAAAAAAAAAAAACTGTTCTGAAAGATGTATTAACAAATAGAATAAAAAAGTATATATGAAGGGACATTATCCCTTAAACAAGTATATTTTATCCCAGGGATTGCTCTTTTAAGTCCAGAACCTCATTTTCATCAGTATATTCAGATCTAATGGGGTTTTTTGCCTCAACACAATAGAGATATAGCCACAAAAATATATAAAACCATAGCATTAATTTATTATTTAAAATGAGGAAGAATTCAATTCCTAAGTATTTACCCAAGAAACACGGAAGTTTACCTTCATTCAAAAACTTGTTTGTGAGGGACGCCTGGGTGGCTCAGTTGGTTAAGTGACTGCCTTCGGCTCAGGTCATGATCCCGGAGACCAGGGACCAAGTCCCACATTGGGCTCCCTGCTCGGCGGGAAGCCTGCTTCTCCCTCTCTCACCCCCCCCCCCCGTGTTCCCTCTCTGGCTGTGTTTCTGTCAAATAAATAAAATCTATTAAAAGAAATAAATAAATAATAAATAAACAAACTTGTTTGTGAATGTCTATAGTGACTTTTCTTATATATGATCACCAGAAACTAGGAAGAGCCCAAATATCCTTCAATAAATGAACAGATATAAAAACAGTAATATATCAACATATATTATTCAGTGATAAAAATAAACTACTAATACCCATCTCAAAATGGAACACACTATGATAGTAAAAATACTAGATCCCAAAGGCCATATGTTTTCATTTACTTGGCATTCTAGAAAAGACAAAATTAAGGGAGAAGAAAACATATCAGCGATTGTAAGTGGCTAGGGTTAGGGGCAGTAATTAAGTCAAATAGAGTACAAGAGAAATATTTTGTGACACTTTTCTTGTGATTATGGTGGTAGTTACTTAACTGTCAAAACTCAATCTTATATGAAAGAATTTTTACTATATGTAGACTATACCTTATAAAAATGAACAGATGAACACATATATGTTTATATGTATACACCCAGAAAGAAAGGGAGGGGTGGAAAAGAGGAGGGAGAGAGAGTAAGATAGCTTAGTTAAACTGAATGGATGGATGATGGATGAATGGATGGCCAGACAGATAAAGGAGAGCTTTCTGTAGTTATTCACTTTTCTTATGTCCTGTATCCTTACATATATCCCATGTCAATATTTGTAAAGGAGATGAATAAATGCAATCAACCTACCCCTGTATTTCCTATATTGCCTTCATCTCCTGTCAAAGAGTACCTCTAAGCAAAGCAGCAGTGAACTTATTTTTCCTGAGAGTAGATACCACTAAGGAGAACAGAAAGAATTTATGAGCTATGGATATCTAAAAGTATAAGATGGAATCACTTTCAATAAATGAAAGAAGCTGAAGACAAGAAAGACACTAAAGGCAGACATAGTTGCATTGTAACCCTCTGAAAACTTGCCGTTTATAGCTAAGTTAAGTGCCTGCATGGTGCTGCACCCTGGGGATTGAGTAGTTATCTCCTTGATGCTCGCCTTCTTTTTGAAGATATCATTTCTGCCTCTTCTCATGCATATTTACAACCTCCTTCCTAATCGATAATTTGTAGCCATAACTAGAAGTTAATACTACCTGTCGGTCTTATCATGGGATGTGGGCTAGCTGAAGGTACCCATATGTCTCATTCTTCAACTCCATGTACTAAAAGTAACCTCTAAACTTGAAAGGAACAAAAGTAATCTGCAGGGTTTAATAACTGATAAGGAAATAATGTAATTTCCAGAAAGCCCTGCAAAGCAATGTAAAGTAAAATAAAATAAAGATAACCTCAAAACAAAAACCTTCTTTTAAAGAGTTCACTTTGGGGCGCCTGTGTGGCTCAGTTGGTTGGGCGACTGCCTTCGGCTCAGGTCATGATCCTGGAGACCCGGGATCGAGTCCCACATCAGGCTCCCTGCTCGGTGGGAAGCCTGCTTCTCCCTCTCTCACTCCCCCTGCTTGTGTTCCCTCTCTGGCTGTGTTTCTCTCTGTCAAATAAATAAAATCTTTAAAAAAAAAATAAAAAAAATAAAAAAAATAAAAAATAAAGAGTTCACTTGGAGGAGACCGTGGGATGAAGGCTCATTCATCATCCCTGTACTCATCAGCTTATGAAAAATTATGGTGTTAAAAAGGCCCACTGTCTCTCACAGATACAAAGCCAGAAAATCAATTTGTGAATCATGCGAAATAATGGCAAGTACTAGCAATGAGGTATTTAACAAGCCTTTAAGTTTCTTTTTACCCATTCTTAATGGCATGGGGAGGTAGGAAGTTTGGGATCAAAATAACATTTTTATACAGAATTGGTATAGAATAAGTTTTCCAATCTATAAAGTCCATGGATTTTTATTCTTAGTTCTTTAGGCAGAGAAAAGTTTTCTTTTTAGCAGATGAGCAAGTCTTAAGCAAAATTCTGAAGCTAAAATTAGTCATTTTTGCCTGATCCTAAGTACATCTTTTAGAGTTATATCCTTGGTAAGGGCTAAAAGATTAAATTTAGGTCAAAATCAAATTGAACAATTTTTTTTTTCTCCAGAAATAAGATTTCTAGTCATGTATGTTTTTACAAAGTAATTTGGATTGAACATTTCCAAATATCTCTTTTGCAACATTTATATATCTTTAGATAATTTTCAATTTAAGTTTTTTTTCCTTCATTTCTGAATCATTTTTATGCTTTTACCAATTGTGTCTTATTATGCGTAGGAAAAGCACTGTTTACATAAAAATGATAATGCAATGATTTATTAAGTGAAAAAAACTGGTTCCTAACCACTAATTCAAAGACTTATTTGTATTTTTCTCATTTTTTATTGTGGCAAAATACTCTAAAATTAACACCTTAACAATTTAAAGTACACAGTTAATATATAAGTTTGTACAACTATTACCACTATCTTCATAACTCTTCCATCTTGCAAAACAAATTCTATGCCCATTAGATTTTAACTCCCATGCTCTTCTTGTCCCATCCCCTGAAAATCATCATTCTATGGTCTCTGTAATTCTGACCCCTCAAAATGCCTCAAATGCACAGAATCACACAGTACTTATCTTTTTGTAACTGGCTTATTTTGCTTGCATCATGTCCTTACATGCTTTGACTTATGTTAGAATTTCCTTCCTTTTTAAGGCTGAATAATATACCATTGTATGTATATGACATATTTCACTTATCTAGTCACAGATGGACACTTGGATTGCTTCTACATTTTATCTACTTTGCATAATGCTGCTATGAACTTAAGTGTACAAATATCTTTGAGACTTTACCGTAGATTATGTTGGTTATATACCTGAAATGGAATTGCTGGATCATATGGCAATTCTATGTTTAGATTTTTGAGGAACCACCATACTGTTTCCCTCAGAAACTGTACCATTTTACATTCTCACCAATAGTGCACAAGGGTTCCAATTCTCCACACTGTCACCAACACCTATAATTTTCTTTTTTGATAGTGGCCACTTTAATGAATGAGATGACATCTTATTATACTCTTGATTTGCATTTTGATTGAGCATTATTTCATGCATTTATTGGCCATTTTTAGATCACTGGAAAAAAAAACTGTTCAAGTTCTTAGCCCATTTTTTAATATGGCTATTTTATTGTTCTTGAGATCTGCTTCTCTATTTTGGATATTAACCTCTCCTATGTATGATTTGCAAGTATTTTTTATTATTCTGTAGGTTGGCTTTTATTCTATCGATACCACCTTTTGAGGCAGTTTTTATTTGTCATGAAATAAAACTTATGTTTTTCTGTGACCTAAGGCTTTTGGTTCCACATCCAAGAAATTCAATGCTGTGAAACTTTTGCCCTGTTTTCTTCTGAGTTTTACAGTTTTAAGACATACAGCTAGGTTTTTGATCTATTTTTATTTGATTTTTGTATATGGTTTTCATTAACAATTCAATTTCATTCTTTGGTATCTAGTTTTGCGGGTACCATTTGTTGAAAAAACCATCCCTCTCCCTTTGAATGATAATGGTGTACTTGTCAAGAATTATTTGGCTATGTATGAGATAGTTTATTTCTAAACTCTATTCTTTAGTTCAGGTGGGTTTTTTGTTTGTTTTTTTTTTAATGCCAGTATCACCCTGTTTTTATTACTGTAGCATTGTAGTAAGTTTTGAGATCAGTATGAGTTCCCTCATTTGTGTGTGTGTGTGTGTTGTTTTTTTTTTAGCTTTCTGTTCTTTTCCTTCAAGATGGTTATAGAAGTTCGTGAGATTCCATATGTATTTTCTGCCAAAAAAAAAAAAATTCAATTTTTTATAGGGATTGTATTGAATCTGTAGATCAGTTTGGGTAGTTTTCATATCTGAGTAATACTGTCTTCTATTAACATAGAATATGTTTTTATTTCATTCAGCAATGTTTTATAGTTTTCAGTGTAAAAGTCTTTCACCTACTTGGTTAATTTCTCACTATTTTATTCTTTTGATGCTATTGTCAGTTGTATTTTCTTGTGTGATTTTGTTTTCAGGTTATTGGTAGTACATAGACATGCAACTGACTTTTCTGGGTTGATTTTGTAACCAGCTACTTTGCCGAATTATTAGTTCTAACAGGTTTGTTGTTTTGTTTTGTTGGTGGAATCGCTTAAGGTTTTCTACATAGAAGATCTTGTAATCTGTTAAAAGAAAATTTTTTCCCTCCTTTCTAAGTTGAATACCTTTTATTTTTCTTGCCTAATCACTCTGACTAGAACCTCAAATAATTATGTTTACTACAAGTAGTTAAAGTGGTATCTGCCTTATTCTGACCTTAAAGGAAAAGTTTTCAGTCTTTTCTCACTGAGTATAATATTTGTTGTGAGTGTTCCATATATGGCTCATATATTGGGGACTTTCCTATTTATAGTCAATCAAATATTTTTATCATATGGTGTTGAGTTTTCTCAGATGGTTTTTGTGCAGCAGTTAAGATGACCATGCATGTCCCTCCTCCCTTCATTCTACATTGATTGATTTTCATATAGTTAATGATCCTTGCAAACCAGGCATAAATTCTACTTGGTCATAGCATACAATCCTTTCAACAAGCTGTTCAATTCAGTTAGCTAGTATTTTTTGAGGATTTTTGCGTCAGTGTTCATAAGGGATATTGATCTATAATTTTATTTCCCTGTAATGTCTTTTGTTGGCTTTGGTATCAGAATAATTCTGGTCTCACAGAGTGAGTTAGGAAATATTTCCTCCTAAATTTTTTGAAATAGTTTATGAAGAATCATGGTAATTCTTCTTAAATGTTTGGTAGACTTCACCAATGAATCCAGCAAGTCCAGGGATTTCTTTGTTTGGAGATTTCTGATTACTGATTCAATATCTTTATGACTTATGGGTCTATTTATGTATTCTATTTCTTCAAGATTTACTCTTATAGGTTCTGTGTTTCCAGGAATTTGTCCACTTCATCTAAGTCATTCAATTGTCCAGAAGACTCTTAAAATTTTCTTTAGAATCAGTAATGTTCCCATTCTTATTGCTGGTTTTACTAACGTCTTCTTTAAATCTTTAAAAAATATTTAAAAAAATTTTTAAAAAAAGCTACATTTTTTTTTCAATTTTGCTGATCTTTTCCAAGAATCAACTTTTGATTTCATGGTCTTTACTTTTTTATATTCTCTATCTCTGCTCTAATTTTTAATTCATTCTTCATTTTGCCAGGTTTGGTTTACTTGTTTCTTCTTTTTCTAGTTGCTTATTGCGTAAAATTAGGTTTTTTAAATGTAAACATTTATAGTGATAATTTCCCCCTTAACACTCCTATACATCCAATGTTTTGACATATTATTATTTCATTTTTATCTGTATTTTTTAACTTCAGTTGTGATTTCTTTGAACCATTAGTTGCTTAGGGTGTGTTTAATTTCCACATATTTGCAAAGTTTACTTTTATTTCAATTAGTGACTTGTAAACTGCAGCCATTGTGGTCAGAGAAGATAATGTTTTGTAATGTCTTTTATAATCTACTGGGATTTAATTTGTGGTTTGATGTATGTTCTTTCCTGAACAATGTCCCTTGTGCACCTGAAAGAAACATATACGTTGCTGTTGGACAGAATGTTTTTGTTAAACCTAGTTGGTTTATAGTGTTAAGTCCCCTACCTCCTTATGTTCTGTCTGATTATTTTCTCCATTACAGAGTATGAAGTACTGAAGTCTCCTACTACTACTGTAGAACTGTGTTTCTCCTTTCACGCCTATTTGTGCTATATATGTTTTGATGGTCATTACTAGGTACATAAATGTTTTATCTTCTTGCTCCACTGAAACTTATTTACACAAGGACCTTCTGCTCTTCTAACATATTTTCTCTTTTAACTCAAAGCCTATCTTGTCTGATATTAGGATAGCCATGCCTGATTTCTTCTGGTTAGTATTTGCATGGATATCTTTGCCATTGCATTGCTTTCAATCTGTTTGTGTCTTTGGCTCTACCATCTATCATGAACAGCATATTGTTGAACCTTCTTTATCTGTTCTGTAAATATTTGCCTTTTGATTTGGGAATTTTAATATATTTACATTTAATTGCTGATGTACATATAAAACTAATGTAACACTGTATGTTAATCTTAATTTGATAAAAAGATAATGATTAGGAAGAACTAACTTTTGTCATTTTGCTATTTGTTTTCTTATATGTCCTATAGCTTTTATTTCCTGCATTACTATCTTTTGGATTTAGAGGTCTGTTTTGTTTTGTTTTTGTTTTTTTACACTGTGATGTTTAAATTGCTTTCTCATGTCCTTTTGTATATATTATCTAGCTATTCTCTTTTTGGTTACCATGGAGAGTACACTTAATATCCTAAAGTTATTATAGTCAAATTTTAACTTATGCCAGCTTAACTTCAATAATATACAAAAACTGCTCCTTTTACAGTTCTTTCCACACATCTTTGGTGGTTATTGTCACAAAATTACATCTTATACAGTCTATGTCCTAAAATGGAAGCTAATAATTCTTTTTAAAGGTCTCTTACATTATGTAGAGAGTAAAATGTAGAGCTACAAACTCAAGTTACAATGATAGTAGCTTTTA
Organism: Spilogale gracilis; assembly: GCA_004023965.1. Taxonomy (NCBI): domain Eukaryota; kingdom Metazoa; phylum Chordata; class Mammalia; order Carnivora; family Mephitidae; genus Spilogale; species Spilogale gracilis. The sequence goes on along the minus strand of PITA01017077.1, from coordinate 32,964 downwards.
GACTGTTTTAAGATATATTTTTAACTTAAATCATGTAGAAAACAAGAAGTAGAGTTAAAATTCATGGTTACAATTCTAGCTTTTATAGCTGTCCATATATTTACCTTTATGGAAACACTTCTTCATATGGCTCTTAGTATGGACATAGACATAATGTCTAGTGTCCTTTAATCTTAATCCTGCAGGACACCCTGGAGCATTTCTTTGTACGCCTTGTGAGCTTTATTGAAAATTGGATATTTCAATCTAATAATGTGGTAACTCTGGAAATCATGTTCTCCCCATTCTCCAGTATTTACTGTCTTATTATAGGCTGTCTGAGACAAGAATCAGCCTAAGGTGTAAATTAAAGTCTTCCTAGGACTTTTCTGACCCTGTACCTTTCCCTGGGCATGTATGGTCAGTTTCTAATTTTCCTTGTATGTGCAGCTGCTTTCCAATGCCTTAGTCTTTGACAGCTAATTCCCAAAAGGGGGAAAATAAAAATGAAGGAGGAGGAGAAAAAAGGGTCTTAGCCTTTTTTTTTGTTTGTTTGATTTTTTTTTAAGATTTTATCTATTTGACAGAGAGAAACACAGCCAGAGAGGGAACACAAGCAGGGGGAGTGAGAGAGGAAGAAGCAGGCTTCCCACCGAGCAGGGAGCCCGATGTGGGACTCGGGATCATGACCTGAGCCAAAGGCAGTCGCTTAACCAACTGAGCCACCCAGGCGCCCCTGGGTCTTAGCCTTTTAAATACCCTAGAGATCACTCCTGCCTGAGGGGAGGGACTTGCAACAACGGCAGAAGGTCCAGCCTTGATGGCCTTCACACTCTTTGCAAACTCTGTGATCAGAAGCCGCTCATTAGGGGTCCCAGCACAGATCCCCAATATTTGGAGGATGGGTCCTTTTTGTCCGTCCTAGTTTCTATAACCTGCATGAGTGCAGGATGCTCTAGGAACGTATGCTCAGCTTCCTGCCATAGGTCTGAGGGTGGGAGATAGGTAGCTAAAACTGACCAAAGTTAACCGCAATTTAGCATGGAGGCCTATTTGAAGAAATAATGATGGAAAACTTCCCACATTTGAAGGAAGACGTAACTATAACCATCCAAGAGGCTGAATGTACTATAAGATATATTCATGGAGTACATTGTTTTCTTGACTTTCTCCACGCCTACCTTAGTTGCCTTAAGCATCATTTGAGAGAGAAAGAGCATGAGAGAGAGAGAGCATGAGAGAGGAGAGGTCAGAGAAAGCAGATCCCCTGCCAAGCAGAGAGCCCAATGTGGGACTTCATCCCAGGACTCCAGGATCATGACCTGAGCTGAAGGCAGTTGCTAAACCAACGGAGCCACCCAGGTGCCCATGTTTTAAGCATCTTTAAGACTACTGTTGTAAAGTCTTTGTCTAGTATGTCTGCCATTGGGTGTTTTTCAGAAACAGTTTGTTGGGTTTTTTTTTCTTTGAATGGACCATACTTTTCTGTTTCCCCTAAAAGTTTTAAGCCTTCAATCAATACCAGAGTCCAAACTGTTTTCATCAAACAGATTCTTCTAGTTCAACTATTGTGCTCTGGGGGAGTGGGGAGATAGAGTCCTACTGCTTCCTACACTGCCTTCTTCATTAACCTTCTGATGTACCTTATTTTCCTAAAGTTAATTCAAAACATTATTTCACTCAAAGATTTTGGCCTAACGAACATTTTGGTAAACATCAATTAATCATTTCAATTTCAATAATTTGAAGCCTCCTCCCAACAGCCTAATTTCATTCTTCCTATACAAAGATTTTCTAAAACTAAAGAGTAAATTAAAAATTGAAAAAAAAAAAAAAAGAAACTGGAAGACAGCATCAGTAAGGCAGCCACAAGATTGACCAGTGTTCTTAAATAAAGACTACTAAAGGGGAAAAACAAAAAGAAAAACAAGACTTCTATCAGAACAATCAGTGTGAAAGTGAAACTGCCTGGCCTTCTGAAAATCAACAGAGGTTTAGTATATTACAGACACTCAAGTTGGTAAGAAATTAGATGCATAGTTAATTTTCAACTCCTTGTTTTCTTAAGTAGGTTGTCTAGATCAGGAATGAAAATTCTTCAGGTTCATATTCAGCAAGAAAAATGGACAGCTTAGGTAAATCCAGGACAGTGTATCTCATATCTAGAGTTTAGTGAAAACGATAGATATTTTAGAGTAGGAGCTTGGACTTCTTAGAGTTTTGATTCCAAAAGTAACGAAGCTTCTGGTATTGTTGGTACAATACTATGCCTCAGATTCCTTCTGTACTATCTCCTCTATACCAGAGTAGAACCTCAGAGACATGTGTTACAGTAGCCTTATGAAACCAGGATATTATCTGGAATCACTGAGTCCAAAGATGGGGTGTGACATATGAGAGCCAATCCAACTTTTGGCTCTCATTCAGGGTGCCTTGATTGGCACAGGTGACTGAGCCAGCCACTTTTCCAAGGAGACTGACCTAACTAATTTAGTTCACCTACCCCATAGAATTCCTTTGTTCCTGTTCCCAAACTTTATCAGTGGGAAAATGGAATGTACCATCTAAGGTTTCTGGAATTGTTTCTTTCCATGTTGAAACTCCTGGGCTAGAAGTCATCTAGTGACTCCTAGCCCCAGAGAACTTCAAAATCAACTGCAGATCTTATTTTTTTGATGCCAATCCCTGGAGTCTATCCTACATATTTTGACTTACTTGACCTGAGGGAGAACACCAGTTTTTCTATGATTTTGGAAAAAGGTCCTCTTGTGCAACTCCTATTGAGATGTGCTATTCTAGAGACTCTAAAATGTTAATACACAGTAAAACCTACGAATCTTACCAAATTTAGTAGGTTTGAGGCAGTAAGATTCTCCTTTTCTTAAAATCTCCCAGGTCAAGGAAGGCTGATGCTGCCTTTCATGGACCATACTTTGAATTGCAAAGCTCTAGAGGAACTGCTTTTGCAAACAAATACAACAGCCAGCTAAATTAGCCATTTAAGCCATACATAGTAAACTCATCTGTATTTGTTGCAGAATGATGGGAGGGAGGGCATATTAGTGCTTAACAATCGGTGAAGGCAAAACAAACACAGACCTGTTTATTTACCCAATGAATAAATCTACCTTATTGCTGACAGGCATGCTTTTACCTCTAGTACCATTTGTGACTTTAGGAAAGGTATAATCTTAGGGGCAGCCTCCCAAAAGAGTCTGAGCAAGAGGTCCAGGGCATAAAACACTAAGATCTCTACCCAAACTTTAACCAAAGGAAATTTTTAGAGTACTAACTTCTTAATTCAGCCCCGTTATGATCACACCATTCAGCCCTACTCTCTACACTTGTGTCATTCTAACTTGCTGTGCATTTTTATATTATAAGAAAAGACTAAGATATCAAAGAAGGTGAGATTGGAGAATGAAGACAATTTGTCAAACTCAAATATCTGTAGTAACAGGTCAATAAAATTCTGTTTCTAGGAGACCCTGCCAGGGTTTTTAGGAGAGAGAGAAAGGGGTGTGGGGGGGGGGGCAGGGGAAGAGAAGAAAGGAAAGCAAGCAAGCAAGAATGAGAGTAAGAGGGAGAAAGAGGAAAAGAGTGACAGAAATTGCATAGATACTGGTATTCATTACCAATGAAGTTTGATTTTACATTCATTGCTCACTGAACATGTATACTAAAAATTTTAATTTACCACCAAGCTCTGTTAGGTGAATTTAGTGGTAATACTATTAGAACATTGACATAATCCATCAGTTTAACTTAATCACATTTCTGCCCCTTTTTATTAAGGTATTAATTAAGGTATTAAGGTATTAAGGTATTAATTTATTCTATTTTATAATCCTCAGATTTTACCTCCTAAAATTATATGACTTTTTTTTTTTTTTTTTTAAGATTTTATTTATTTGACAGAGAGAAACACAGCCAGAGAGGGAACACAAGCAGGGGGAGTGAGAGAGGGAGAAGCAGGCTTCCCGCCGAGGAGGGAGCCCGATGTGGGACTCGATCCCGGGTCTCCGGGATCATGTCCTGAGCCGAAGGCAGTTGCCCAACCAACTGAGCCACCCAGGCGTCCCTATATGACATTTTTTGGGAGGTTAGTAGAGACACTATGACCATCCATTTGTCTTGGTATATTTTCTTTAATAATGAAAAAAAATCAACTGAGATAGTCTTTAAGAGATCCATAGAATTTGTCCTAAAGAACAAAATTGAATTTTAAAAGACTGTTCAAAAAGTACTAGAGTTTCCTAAGTCCATCTATTTCAAGTTGCTATCTAGCTATTGCTTATATATCAGATTCTAGATTCATGAACTTTTCTCTCAGACTTTATATCCTATTTAAGCCAATACTAAAATTCAACCATTAAATGCCTAGTCAGAAATTTCAAGGGCCCATGGAGAAATGCCTTACTTAAAACCAGTTCATGTTAATATTTTTACAGATCATATGACTGCATAAAATTAAAATTAATGTTCCAGATACCTCTAAAATGCTGTAACTTTTTCCAGCACAGGGTTCCTTATTCTTCCTCAAGGTACAGCCAAAAAGCCTAGGTTTCAGATGTTCCCTCAAAAGTGATAAGCTAACCTAGAAGAAATGTTCCAATGCCTTTATCTCTGCTAGCTACTCTATGGAAGAAAATACAATATGGCATTATATATATATATACATACATACATACATACACGTATATATGTGTGTGTATAAAAGATTATATATATATATATAAAGTAAACTCTACATCCCATGGGGGACTAGAACCCACCACCCTAAGATCAAGAGTCGCATACTCCACCAACTGAGCCAGCCAGGTGCCCCATATGGTTTTGATTTGTCCAATTTATTCTTTTACACATTTTCTTGCTTCTACATGTGCCTTACCAACTTCATGCACCTATGTATCACCTCATAGACCTTTTTTTTTTTTTAAGATTTTATTTATTTATCAGAGAGAGAGCACACAAGCAGGGAGAACAGTAAGCAGAGCAGGCAGGGGGAGAAGCAGGCTCCCTGCCAATCGAGGAGCCCAAAGCGGGACTTAACCCCAGGACCCTGGGATTGTGACCTGAGTTGAAGGCAGCCACTTAACCTACTGAGCCACATAGGCATCACCATAATCTGTTCTTTTTAGAGATTTTATTTGAGAGAGCAGATGAGTAAGAGCTGGATGGGGGTGCAGAGGGAAATGGAGGAGCAGACTCCCTGCCAGGGATCCTGATGTGGGGCTCTCGATCACAGGACCCTGAGATCAGGACCTGAGCCATTCAGGCACCCCAATCTGTTTTTTACGTAGCATAAAAAGCTATACTTTAAAAATCATATGTAATGGAACAACACCTAGAGTATTTGTCTATGCATTCTTCCCTTGTGACAATTCCTAACCTTGTCTTTAGTGAAAAATGCAGATGGCTAAATTGAATTTAGATATTATCTAGAATTAGGGGCCACTGATAAAACTAGAAGAAAAAAAAAATACTGGTCCTCTCCTACCTGCAAAAGGAGATGGTTAAAAGCCTCAGAATTTTTTGCCTTTTCCCCTGGGAGAGGGTCACATTGTTGGCACCATCGTTTTTCTTGATGCATTACCCTTTTCACTGGGAGATCTGATTTGTACATGAATCTTCCCTTGAAGATATTCTCCCAACTACTAGATATTTTTTTTCTTTAACTAGGGTCAAGCAATGGTTCTAAACATAGGGACTAGGGTAGTTTGCCATTTTAGAGCACTGAACACAAGGATAAGCTGCTGAACCATAGTAGATAAGCATAGAAGGAAGACAAAATATTAAAACTAACTCAGTATCTTGTACAGCAGCTGTTTTATAGTAACTCCTAGGTTTTCATTAAGGTATAGTAGGCCATGGAGGATAGTAAGTTTATAAGTCCCTCCTCTCCACTGCCCCTTTCCCTCACCCTGCCCACCAAGAAACCCCTCAATGGAGCCAATAAATCTACTTGTTGAAAATTAAGAATAGAACTATTGCTTGAGAATGAATAATTGAAAAAAGGGTGTGATCTTCCCAACAGCAGAGAACTGTAGAGGGGGTTCATAGGGGATACAGAATAAAATCAGGAGACTGGGCTGGCTGTGAACAGGTTTACACATCAACTAGAAGACTTTCCAATTTCCTCCTACCTTCCTACATTCTATGTGAACAATTCTTACTCTCTAGGTGTTAGGTGAAATACAAACTCCTTGGGAGTTTTCAATTGAGGAAGAGATGGAGAAAAACTGTTAAACGTGTATAGTAACTAAAATTACAATTACACCTTCGCTTGTCTCAACAGTTTATCAGGACAAACTAAATTTTAAACTGGCAGTGACTGGGGGGAGAAAAAAAAAATCACACCAACAGGGTTGACTTGGATAAGTCATATGCTCTAGGCAGATGAAGGTTCTGGACCAGGAGATATTACTATGGCCATTAAACTGCCCCAATGATCTTCAATGCTCAAAAATTATAGCTAGTCACTCTCCTGCTTAGAATTTGCCAATGGCTTCCGTCTACATTTGCAATGAACACTGAACACTAGTATGGCACACAAAGCTCCAAGTGTCTGACCTTTTCTTTTTCTTTTTTTAAAGATTTTATTTATTTGACAGAGAGATCACAAGTAGGCAGAGACGCAGGCAGAGAGAGAGGAGGAAGCAGGCTTGCTACTGAGCAGAGAGCCCTACTTGGCCTCGATCCCAGGAACCTGAGATCATGACCTGAGCCGAAGGCAGAAGCTTTAACCCACTGAGCCACCCAGGTGCCCATTGTGGCTGACCTTTTCTAAACTTGCATTCATTCATCTTTCCTCAGCAGTCCAATTTTCCTGACATTCCAATGAGCTAAGCTTGTTTCTACCTCAGGCCTTATGTACTTTTTATTCCCTCCACCCAAAATACTCTCCCCAGATCTCACATGACTGAGATCTCCTCCCAGATGTTTTAGTTCAAAACTTATCTTTTTTTTTTTTTTTTAAGATTTTATTTATTTGACAGAGAGAAACACAGCCAGAGAGGGAACACAAGCAGGGGGAGTGAGAGAGTGGTAGAAGCAGGCTTCCCGACGAGCAGGGAGCCCAATATGGGACTCAATCCCGGGTCTCCGGGATCATGACCTGAGCCGAAGGCAGTCACTTAACCAACTGAGCCACCCAGGCGCCCCTCAAAACTCATCTTTTGGGGAAGGACCTTCCTAACTATCCTGTCTAGTGTTCCTACCACTCTAAATCATTCTTGATAAAGTCATTCTGTCCCCTGCCTTATCTTTCACCTATGCTATACCATGCTCGAAAGTCTTTTTTTGGTTACTTGTTGATCATCTGTTTTCCCTAGTAGTATGTAAGTTCATAAGATAAAGGAACAGGTCTGACTTTTTTACCACTATTCTTAGCACCTAAAACAGGATCTAAAACACTAAAAATACTCAAATATTTATGGAATGAATGAGTCAAGGGTAGTAATCATTTATCAAAATAATGTATGTTTTTTAACACAGGAAGTCTTAGTGGCTCCAGTTTAGAAATGTGATATAGAAACCTTCCTTAGTACTTGACAATGTAGCAACTCACACAGAGAAGCAGTGGGGGGGGGGGGAGGAGAAATCATGGAATAGGAAGACTCCAATGTAGGAGAAGGAGAAATCTAGTTTTACCTTGTGGTCACAGTGTGATTTCATGGTTCTATGTCAATAAATAGAATGATCGACTGACTGAACTAATAGTCTCAAGGTCTCATACTCCATATCTATGCCCCTTTGTCCTCTACATTGTAGCCCTCTTAGCGTGACTCAGATCAACCATGTGAATTCTTACAGCCCAAGCAAAGGGATGTTATTAATCATCATTCAAGCAAAGGCTTGATAAGAGTACATGTATTTTTGTGTATAATTGGGCTTATCTATTCTTGTATATCTGCCTCTCCATGAGAACATACTGAAATCTGCTGCAGAAATTTGTGACACACATGAAAAATAACGGAGGCCATTATAAACTAGTAAACATCTGGCCAACCTTCCACCATATGAGACAACCCATACCAAATCATCAACCCACAGCTGATTACAGAAATATAAAAGAGCCCAGCTAAGGCCAGAAGTGATGCACAGCTGATCTAAAGGCTCAATCATTTTGAGTCTGTTAAGCAGTCATTAGAACAGCAAGACTGCAACAGCAGATAACTGGATAAAAAAGTAAAATCACTCATGCGGAGGACTCTTAAATCCACAGCTCTAAATCCGTTTCTCTAGTCCACTTATTTCTCTTGAATGTAAGACTCAAATACTGTCTTTTTTTATAGTGCTAATGACAATAGAAATATCTGTTTAGTATATTATTTGTCATGCCCTGGTATGCATTTACTCTGAACTATTTCATTTAGTGTTTATAAAAATTGTTTACATGTGGGGAAATTGAGGCTTACATAGGTTGTATATTTCTCCAAGTACCCCCTAGCTAGTAACTAGATCTAGGACTCAGACATAGGAATTTCAACCATAGTCTGTTCTTACTCCATGGGTTTTTTCCCCCCTTACAGTCATAGCCATTGGTCAGAATGTCCTGAGGACAGTTCAGAGTCAACACCAACAATGTAGCTGAGCTATATCATCTGCAGTTTTCAAATCTATTTTTCCTATTATATTTATTTCACTAGTAAGAAGTCCAAGCAAATATAAGGCCATGTCCTAGAAGACTTTCTTACCCTGCTTGCTCCCACATCAGTTAGCAAGATGGTCCTGTTTGACACCTAAGCGTATCAGCTATGTCTCCTTTTCAACATGCCCACTCTTACTGCCCTAGAACAGAATCTCAACATTCATTAAAGTTTTCTGACTAATAATTTTGTGCCAATCTGGCCACCTCACCATTCTCTGCCACTCTTATGCTAAAATAAGCTTTCTAAAATCCAAATTCCCATCCTTCCTGCTCAAGATTCTTCTGTGGTTGCTCATGGAGTTTCAGGTGATAAAGTCTTTGGTATAATCTAGAAGCCCCTTCATTACCTGGTCTAAACCATGCGTTTCATCATGTATCTATCCATGTTCCTCTAAAGCAGCTCACATTCAGACATCCTAAACTACTTTAGTTCCCTGGATAGACTGCATGGGGTTTGTTTTTGTTGTTAATGATTTTTTTTTTTTTAAGATTTTACTTATTTGACAGAGAGAAACACAGCCAGAGAGGGAACACAAGCAGGGGGAGTGAGAGAGGGAGAAGCAGGCTTCCTGCCAAGCAGGGAGCCCAATGTGGGGCTCGATCCTGGGTCTCCGGGATCATGACCTGAGCCAAAGGCAGTTGCTCAACCAACTGAGCCACCCAGGCACCACCCAATTTTTTTTTTTTTTTGAGTGTACTGATGCCTCCTGTATTTGGAACTTCTTTCCTCTACCCTGATAATCTTGTTCTTTATTCTTCAAGACTATTCATGCTTCAATTGTTCTTGGAAACCTTCCTAGAAATATATCTAGCACCACTCCAGTTTCACCATCCCATCTCTGCAGGTGATTAGAAAAGCCAAGATTGTATGTTTCTCTATTATGGTTCTTATCACATTGGATTGTCATCTTTGGATGTCTTGTCTTTCTGCACCCTACTGAGAGCTCCTGAGTGCAAACACATGCCTTGTTAATTGTACAGTCCTCAGCATTTTGCAAATGGCAGGTATTCAACAAATATCATCTAGATGAAAGAATGAATAAATGCATGAAGCATTTTATTTATTTCCCTACTTAGCTTAAGAACAAAACTCACGTGGTTAATGAAATTTGAGGAAGGACATCTTTTTGTTTGTTTGTTTGTTTTAAAGATTTTATTTATTTGACAGAGAGAAACAGAGCCAGAGAGGGAACACAAGCAGGGGGAGTGAGAGAGGGAGAAGCAGGCCTTCCCGCCGAGCAGGAAGCCCGATGTGGGACTCGATCCCAGGTCTCCGGGATCATGACCTGAGCCGAAGGCAGTCGCCCAACCAACTGAGCCACCCAGGCGTCCCGAGGAAGGACATCTTAAAAAGAAAAAGTATTTAATAGATAATGATAACTAAATACAAAGGAATATTTTTAAGGAATATTCTTATTCCTCTCTAAAAATAGCACCTCCCTGAACACAAGATATCTTTGAACAATTCTGATACATGATTAAACATATTAAAATTAAACATAGCCTTGTCTGACACGTAATATGTAATTACTGTGTTTTTTTATCCAAAAAGTATTCCTTGCAACAGTATAGTACAATAAGCTCTTCCCATTATATGGAACCACATACATTTTGATAATGTTTTGTTTATCAAGTAATTTCATTAAAAATGCATGGAATATTTATCTATTGACAAGGTCACATATTGTAAGGGAAGAAAAGTAGGTAAAGCCTCATTTGCAAAGTCTACGCCGAAAACCAGAAGATTATAGTCAACTCTTCCTTTAATCCGGCATAATATTTTATAGCACAAAACTAAAGTGTTTAAATCAGGCATTCATTGTGAACCTTTACCAGGTGTGGGCTCTTCAGTAGCTCTGCCTACCATGGAAGACACAATCTGACTTTCTTCACAAGGAAAACTAATAATCATTTCAATGTGTTTAGTGTAGATAGTCACTTCACTATTACACTCAACAAAATAGTTTATTGAATTCAAGGCAATATGGAATTATTTTAAGATATTTTCTGGGAAATAAAGCATATATTGAACATATACACTGTATATAAATGTGCCCTTAAAGAGAAAATGACTTTTGCTTAATTTGTAAATAGCACGTATTACAATTTTTTTGAGCCCTGTAAATTCAGTCAAATGGGGTCTATAGTAAGACAGATGGTAGTAACCCAAAAGTTAACAAAACAGGTGAATTCCAGTATGAAAGCAGTGACTAATTTTTCACAGGTAACATTTGTCTTTTAACAATAGCATTCAAGGCCATAAGAATTGGTTTTATGCCTTAAGGTAGGGCCAACAGGAGAGGTATTTTGAAGAAAGGACATACCACTGTGTACCCTTCACATTATACTCTGTAGGCTTGCTCTAATTAAGGCCAATTCTGTTCATAAATATCACAGAAGTTCACATACTATTTATCTTGAGTTTACTAAATACCCAATATTGAATAAAAATATCCAAACAAGCACATCAAAAAATGTCAGTCTTGTAGAAAAAAGGGGTATTATAATGTGACCTTGTATTTCAGTACACATACCTCACTTTGTAGACCTATAATTTGGGATAATATCCTAAATTAATTTAAACATACAAAATGAGCTTAATTATCAGATCAATATCACTGGGTACTTCAGCATATACTTCAGTTTCTATACTTAGTAACTACACTACTAAAGCCCTACTTTGTATACTATAACATTTTAGTATTTCAATTGGATCCTTCTACTGGACAAGTTGGATCCTTCTATAAATTCACTGTCATGAATGGCATATACTGTATTTTGACTAAGTATGATAATTCTTCATTTGAAAAAAATAAATGAGATTTGAATGTTGTCACTTATAGGGGAAAAAGAGCTCTGTCTACATTTTAGGATGGTTGGGGGCTCTGGATACAATCTTCATTTCTGAGATTGGATCATTATTTTGGGAAATTAAAATCTACAGATTAAACATGTTCAATGTTTTGACAGAACTCATATGTCACATACTAGTATGGAATTAATTGTTAGAGCCATAAGTAATCCATAAGCTGATTAATGCAACATACTGGATATTAAATCAGTAAGATATGTATTTCATCACATTAGGGAGAGTTTTCATTTGTTAGGGGAACTTATTTAAAATAAATAAGTAAATATATATATTTAAGTAAGGTCCTCCTCCTAGCTTGTTTATCTGGGATAAATTCTTTGAAGCCAGACCAGCACCAATCTGTGGATCAGCACTGTTGAACCACTGATATAAAACATGCTGATCAGGCTGGAAAGACAGAACCCTAGATATGAAGGACCCAGTAGAGTATGATGACCAGTTTAATATATATTTAAAGTGCTGAGCACAGTGTCTTACACAAGGTAAGTACTCTGTAAATGTTAATTATTGTTGTTGTTTTAAGATTAAAATTTACATTTTAATTAAATCTCCATGGAGTAAGATGGAATGTGTTGAATTTTATCAAATTTCCCATATAGAGTATCATTTTTTCTGTGTGTGGGCAAATTTTAGTTTTAGTACACACAGCAGACCAAACTATCTGGCACCCCTATATTTAACCAGATGTCTTTCATTTACATATATATTCACATAAAATGTGTGCACAGAGATAAATTATACTAATTGGATCATATTCCTATCAGGAAGCACATAGGACAGAGAAAGAAATTTTTGGGATATTCCAGAGTATTTTGTACTTGACTTCAAAAATCCAGATCTGCCTTAACCTTTCTGAAACTGTTTCCTCATTTATATACATACCTTACACAATTGTTAGGTGAATTTAATTATACATATAAATCATGTGTCTAAAATGTATAGTAGCCATATAAGTGACTCCATCTTTGCTCCCTTTCCCAATTTCCAATATAAGCCAGTAAGTTAGAATTTGTTCACTGTTCTGGTGCCATTTTTGTCTATATTCATACCCAAACTTTGAATCATTTAGTTTCTATTTTAAAACACTATTTTGTAGTCTCAACACACATCTTAAGAATTGAGTGTTATTTTACAGTTTCATGTTTATGTCACTGAGAGTTGTGTCTGTGTGAGGCTGGCAGAGTCAGATGCACTTGGAACACTGAAAGCCTGAAATGTAAATCAAGAAGGGAAGCCTATTTTATATTAAGATATGAAGAACTCTTGAGACTTAATGTATGGCAGGAGTACCAGTGATTAAGAAAGAAGGATTTAAAAATCAAATTTTCAGGGTGCCTGGGTGGCTCAGTCAGTTAAGCCTCTGCCTTTGGCTCAGGTCATGACCTCGGGGTCCTGGGGTGGAGCTCTGCCTCTGGCTCCCTGGTGAGCAGGGAGTCTGCTTCTCCCTCTCCCCTCTCCCTTCACCCCTGCTAGTGGGCACTTTCTTCTCTCTCTATATTTCATTAAATAAAATCTTAATAATCAAACTTTCTGTGGTTAAGTTTCAACTCTTCCACTTTGTCTGTACCTTTGGGTGAGCTACTCTTCCTGAGCCCCAGTTTATGTAGAAGGATGGTAGTTACATCATAGGATAAGAACTAAATGAGATAATGCAATGTAGTGCTGATCAAAATGCTCAATATTATAGTGATATTCTCAGAACATAATAGCCTTATTTTTATTATAAATAATAAATCTAGTATCACTGAAATATATTTTGATTCTCTCAAAACACTGGGTATTACCCTTTACGGAGGTTTATCAATCCTTCTCCAGGGGTACCAGTAGGTTCTACTAAATCATCCAAAGAATTTCTTCCCCCATAATTACTGCTTGTACCCACCTCAGTCCTCTTAACCATACATCCTTTGGAAGAACTGTCCCACTGTAAATCAATCCTCTTATACTTCTGAATGTTGACAGAATGCTATTTCTACCCCTTTGCCTTAAATGAAACTTGGTTTTTATCCTACTATAACTTTCTGGAGAATTTGTTTTATCAGCTATTCCCTATATTTCATGCATTGGAGGCAAAATTGGTATGAATCAATTTAGCCTTTTTTCATTTGAAAGCTATTATTCTTCCACTCTGATACAGAAAATCCCTTTTTCTTCAACATTCATGACATCTACCCTCCATCCCATCTGCCATGTGCAGACTTACTAGCCATAGGGGTCTGCTATTGAAGGTCTTTAACACAAGGACCCCAGTTGCATTTTTGTCCTCAAAGAAGCATCTAAGCAGGTATGAATAATTCAGCAATTTGATCATTGATATTATTCTTCTCATCTCAAAAGTCTTTCCTTGTCCTGTACCATACGTACTTACTCTTACGGTCACAGTATGGACCTTACCTTTCATCAAACAAGCACACATTGAGGAACTACTATGTTCTAAGCACATCTGGGTATATGGCAATGATCCAAACAGATAATAATCTCTGCTCTCCTTTAACTTGCTTTAATAAGACTATTCTAACCATAATATTCTCACACTCTTTTCTAAGTATTCCTACCTGCTGTTCTCTCTGATATCTCTGCATACTTAAAAAAAATCTAAATTTCCTTCCAGACTAATGCCTCTGCTTGGCTTTACTTTCTCTTTAGACTCTACTGTATTAATTCTTTAATCATGATTTTGTTATTTGGTCAGTGTTCCCTGTTCTTGGGTCACTTCCAATGCACTAATCTACTACTTTAATTCAATTTAAGTACATGATTCCTTTGCCACAGGTTTCAGTGTCTTACAAGAGGAGAAAAAAAAAAAGAACCAAGTTTACCATAGCAAAATTAAAGCACCCACATTTAGATAGGGTTTCAATAGAATAGGACAGATGATTTTCTATTCATGACTTTAGCTTCTTAAGGTATTCATCATTCTATCCAAAGACTCTGCTACTCCTTCAAATCCTAAACAGAGGATGTCAATGTCTAAACAGAGAGCCCTTCTTCCTGTGTTGCAAGAACATTAGGTCATTTAACAGCAAATTCATTTGCTACCTGCAATTATCCATACCCATGTCCACTTCCATTTTTCACTCAACAATTACTTATTGAGAGCCTATCATGTTTCAAAATTTATTCTAGGACCTTGGGATACATCTGAGGATAAAAGTGATGAAGGTGGGTGCCTGGGTGGCTCAGTGGGTTAAAGCCTCTGCCTTCAGCTCAGGTCATGATCTCAGTCAGGGTCCTGGGATCAAGGCCCACATCAGGCTCTCTGCTCAGCAGGAAGCCTTCTTCCTCCTCTCTCTCTGCCTACTTGTGATCTCTCTCTCTCTCTCTCTCTCTCTCTGTCAAATAAATAAAATCTTTAAAAATAAAAAAGTGATGAAGGTATTTGCCTTCATTTAGTTTATATCCTAGCAAGAAAAATAGACAGTAAGCAACAATCATGATATATAGCATGTTAGTATGTTACTAGGATACATATATATTGCTTATTGTTATATAACAGTGTTATGGGTCAGTGCTGTGGGTAAAAGAAAAGGTAGTACAAGATTAAGAATATTAGGAGAGCCAGAGTGCTCAAATTAAACTGGCTGGTCACAGGAGGCTCATTGGGATTAGTTTTTAGCAAAGACATAAAAGATGAGAAGTTCAATGAATCCAAAAGTTAGGCTTAGGCTCAGAAGATGAGAAACAATTTATCTTATAAAAGGTTCTATTTGCCATCTCCTCAAGTCTCTTACGGGTTTGGCATTTGTTCAATTCATTCTTCTCTATAAATTTATATTTTTCTTTCCATAAACTAGTCTGATTTTCCTGTACATGAGATTAAGAAATCCCCTCTTACCCTGGACTACATCTGGTTCTTTCTTCTTCTCTTACTGGGTAAGTTATTTGGAAAAGAAAAAAATGAATAGGAAGATGTTATAATCTAACAGCCCATAACCCCATATATACATATTCATGTGCCACAACAGTGTTCTGAGAAATATAAATTTTATTTTGGACTATTTTAGAAAACGCACATATTCAGCCATGGTTCCGCCCACACCCAATCATATGCCTTTTCCATTCATTTGTGTTACCTATTTGGTCTCAATCACTTGAACTTCTAAATTTGAAGCTTTGCTTTTAAGTATTTCTGATAGCAGAATAAGAGGGGCTTTTGGAAAGCAACCACCACATTGATTACACTACCTGTAAGTTTTCCCAAAATTTGAAAGTTATCCTAGGCTGTTATTGCCAGATAAAGGAATTATACATAACATTTGGAGAATTTACCTTCATCATTACTAGGAATGAATTATTTTATGTAATCTATCCCTGGAGCCAAAAATAACATTGTTTTTCCTCAATGAGTAAAAAAACATTTGAACAATTATATTACATTAACACTATGGTATTCAAGAGTAATGTAAATCTAAAACCACATGTCCAAAACCTAACTACATGAGAATTATCCTCTGAGTCATTATGAGAAAAAGTCATGCTCCCCACTTTGCCCAATCCTAGTAATGCAATAATTTATACCTCCAATTAGAGAATATTCCTCTAGTACAGAACAGAGTAGGAAGTGAACAAGGATGAACAGTGCTATAACGGTTTTCCACAGAATTCTAGTTACTGAGAAATGGTATGAATAAATCCTCTATGAGCAGCTCAATGGAGGGAGGGGGTACTGGGGAAGAAGGGAAGAGGAGAAGAGATAATTCTGGATATAAAACCATTAAGTTCTCACTATGCCAACAAACTGGTCTTGAACAGAGTCTGGAAATGATTTTGTGTACTTATGTTGTCATGCTTCATACCATTTTATCCTGTTCCCTTGGTGTAACAAATTAGATCTGGACATGGTATGTGAACTACATCAGTTATCTAGGAGATGATCAGTGACTTCAGGGAGCCTGGCATAAAACTCTGTCCATGGCTATCTCAGAAAGATAATTTAGGGATCTGAAATGTATGAGATAATGGTAGAGATAAGAAAGATATAGAGAAAGACAGCGGTAAGTGATGGGGACATAGAAAAGAAAGATAGAAAAAGACATAAAGTGCTATTTGGTAGTGTCAGCAAAAGGCAAATGAATAATAGGAAGCATTTTATTGGTAGAGTGTACAATGCTAGAACGGAAAGAAAGAATTCCATGCTGTTAAAAGTAAGTCTACTGGTCATTAGAGTTCCTTGTACCTTCAAACTCATTCTAACTCTCCATGAGTAGCGTATTATCTGGAGGACCTATATTCTCAGAAGAAAAATTGTAGGCCTCCATTGATGAAACAGTAAGAGTCAAACCATCCAGTAGCTAATGCTTTAGATAATTATCTGTTAGGACCCACACTAGGGTTTTCCAAATTTAGATCTGAAAGGAAAACTGAGTAAGAATATTCCATGTACCCTAAATATTAAATACCTATCCTGTACACCTGGGCCCTATTCAAAGATGGAAAAACAGGACCTATAAAATTACTTTGCAATATAAAGGGAGCACTTTTGAAGAATCTGAAATTTAAAAAAATTAGAAGTCAGCTTTAACCAAAAACAAATTATTGAACAGTTGGTATTCTACCTCTACCCTGGGCTATGATAAAGATTTTTGCAATTATGTCTACTAAGTAAGCATGATGGTATGCCCTAAAAGGCAGAAACTTTGTTATTTGGGTAGTTGTCATTAGTCCTTACTACCAAAAGAAATTGCTATTAAAAGTTCAACACTGTAGGGGTGCCTGGGTGGCTCAGTTGGTTAAGCGACTGCCTTCGGCTCAGGTCATGATCCCAGAGACCCGGGATCGAGCCCCACATCAGGCTCCCTGCTCAGCAGAAAGCCAGCTTCTCCCTCTCTCACTCCCCCTGCTTGTGTTCCCTCTCTGGCTGTGTTTCTCTCTGTCAAATAAATAAAAATCTTAAAAAAAAAAAAAAAAGTTCAACACTGTATCTAGAGCTCCAAAGAGAAAGCCAATTTGAAACAGATAACCTTTATTCAATTACCTTGGTTCTTAATGGTTTTTCAAACTCAAAACAAAGTTCTCACTCACCTATTGAGCTTCATTTATCCTTCAGCACTCTGCTATAAGTGACAAGTAATTAATTTTAATGAAAACTATCATGATTCCTTCTACCCTCAACCCAAAGTATGCATTTTTCACATTTAGAAAAATTTAATAGTGAGAACAAATGCATATAAGCAATAAGTAATTGAAAATAAATATATATAATTTGATACAACATATTTTTTATAAGAGGTACTTGCCAAAAGAGGAAGAAAGTCTTGATTGTGAATTATGGGTGATCGAGGAGTTTGCAAGTAAGTCATTTTGCATACATGAATAATTCTGTGCCATATTGTTCACAAATATTTAACTGTTTTAGGGCTCATTACTTACATCCTCAAACTTCACTTAAAAATTGAGGTATAGCCCAAAAAAAAATTGGGGCCAAATTAAGGCTCGATAAGAAGGTGCTTTAAAACACTTGTAGATACCACGTGTATTCAACAAATAAATGATAGAAGATTCTATTCTTCCACCCCTCATACTTTGTGCAATTATGAAAACCCGAGCATGGTAGGTTTGGTCCCAACATGCTGCATAATTCATATATTATTCTGAATAAAAAGTATATATCAAGTTGAGGAGTATCTGCCGAAGCTAATAAAAATATCACATCATGTCACATTCATTAGGTACAGTATTTTCAGGAAAAGTCATTACATTAAATGATGGCAAAGTCACTAAAACAGTTTTATGCTCACAAAGTCTATAAATTTCAATGTTCTTACCTTGGTGTGAACACCTATATGTTCTCTGGCCCTACGTACCTCCATATCTTCATTTGTATCACTCTTCTCTCACTCATTCTGTTCCAACCACCCTGACCTCCTTTTTGATCTTCCCATATGCCAACCTTGCTTCTCTCAAGGTCTTTACAATAGCTGTTATCGCAGCTGAAATATCTCTTTACTCCACATAGTAATATGGCTCAAAGAATGCAAGCTCTACGAAGACAAAGATTTTGTCTGCTTTTACGAGAAGCATGCTTTTTGATTTTTAGGGTTCAATTGTTTTGCTTTTGTTTTTATTTTGTTCTATTGGTTTTTGTTTTGTTCTGTTTTAGTTTTCCTTGGAAACAACCATACTGTCCACACCACCTTGGATAATGGTGCTTCAGAACAGATGAGAAGATGTGAGTAAATCTGGATAAGTAATCAAGCTTTAAAAATGTGTAAGCCTCTGAAATAATATAATTATTCTTCTATATTCCTATGAGGAATTTTTTTAAAATTCTTTAAGAATTGCTTTGGTATATTAAGTTGTTGCAAAGTTAACTTACAGAAAAACCAATAGTCACCTGTGTTTTTAAATAGGTCAATTCTTTTAAATTTTAAAAATTTTCAAAGATTTTATTTATTTAACAGAGAGAGAGAGAGATCACAAGTAGGCAGAGAGAAAGGAGGAAACAGGCTCCCTGCTGAACAGAGCCCGATGTGGGCCTTGATCCCAGGACTCTGAGATCATGACCTGAGCTGAAGGCAGAGGCTTTAACCCACTGAGCCACTCAGGTACCCTTTAATTAATTTTAAAGTTATCTTTTGAAAATCACTTTTTAAGGTGTTGATCAAAAAGCCAAGTATTAAAATATTTCATTTGGGGCCAACAGACGCATGAAAAGATGCTCCATGTCACTAATGAGGGAAATACAAATCAAACCACAATGAGGTATTAGATAATACCAGTCAGAACAGCCATCCCAAAGACTAGACATACCAAATGGAGAAAAAGGAACTCCCATGCACTATTGGTGAGCATGTAAATTGATGCAGTACTATGGAAAACAGTATCATGATTTCTCACAAAATTAAATATAGAAATAACAATGATCTAGTAATTCTGTAAGAGGTTTGCCATAAGAAAATGACAACACTAACTTGAAGAGATACATGTACCTGTATATTCATCACAGCATTACTTATAATAGCCAAAATATGAAAACAAACTGGAGTATTCATTGATAGAGGAACACATGAAGTATGTTTGTATATAACATACATATATGTTTGTATGTATACATACATATGTACACAATGTAATATTAGTCAAGAAATGAAATCTTGCTATTTGCAACAATACGGATATATCTATAGTGTGTTATGGTAAGTGATATAAATCAGACTGAGAAAGGAAAGTACTAGAAGATTTCAATTGTGTGTGTGTGTGTGTGTGTGTGTGTGTGTGTGTGTAAACACTCAAAACTGAGAACCAGTAGTTGCCAGAGAGAAGGAGAGTGCGGGGGGAAGGCAAAAATAGGTGAAGGAGTATTAATTTCTAGATATAAAATAAGTCACAGATGAGAAGTACAGCACAGGGAATATAGTCAGTCATAATATCTTACTACAGTGACAGACAGAACTATACAATGTTCATCCTAAGAACTATGTGTTAAATTCTCAAATCACACATATCTGAGATTAATGTAACATTATATATCTTAATTATACTTGATTAAAAAATGTTTCATTTGGGGGCACCTGGGTGGCTCAGTTGTTAAGCGTCTGCCTTCTGCCTTCAGCTCAGGTCATGATCCTGGAGTCCTGGGATCAAGCCCCACACTGGGCTCTCTGCTCTCAGGGAAAGCCTGCTTCTTCCTCTCTCACTCCCCCTGCTTGAGTTCCCTCTCTAGCTGTGTTTCTCTCTATCAAATAAATAAATAAAATTTTTGGAAAAAAAAAGTTTCACTTGGATTGTGTAAATCTGGGTGATTAAAAATAAATATATAACATTTGTATAACTATACTATATGCATGTTTTTATGTTCTCCATTTATTTTCACATTTGAGCCCTACAATCACACTGTATCAGAAAGGACAGTCACCATATCCCTATTTCATACACAGGAAAACTGAAGTGAGAAGAGATAGTACTATTTAATAAGAGAACAAACCAGAAGAGGAAGATATATACAGGACTCTGAATATATAGTGCTTGCTCTTCTATTCTGAAATCCACTCCTTAAAATGTTTTCAGAAAATCAGTGGTATTTCCAGCAAAGAATCATAAAACTTGAAGCTAGCTAGTAATCAGATCCTCATTAGAGAATCCATTTTTAGCTAATCAAGCTCTGTGGCCATAGCCTTATCCTTATAGTTAAAAACAAAAACAAAAACACTTACAGATAGCTCATTTGCTCTATGTTCCATACAGTGTTAAGAAATATCAGCAACTTCAAGCATGCGTCATACAGCAGATGAAACTGCAGAGCTCACCAGGGCTCCCTACATACCTACAATAAAAATGGGTTAGGAGAAAAATCTAGGGGTAGAAACAAACTGCCACACAATCTTTTCTCATTCTGTGAAGTTGTTTTCCCTTCTTTTTCCAAGTATAGTGGTCTTTAATAATGTGTCCCATAGAATTTTAGAAATTACTCCTCATTCTATAAAGTCTGGCTTTCACAGAAAGTCAGACTTAAACTTTACAGGATCATTATTCACTTCAGTCAATGTGGTTCATGACTCTCATATTCCATGATTTATGCATGGAAATTGCCAGCACAATCAAAGAATATCAGCCTGAACTCTGTGCAAGATTTGTGAGTGTGTATAGTATCAAATTCAAATGTTAGTTTGTATGTGTATGTTTATCTGATGGCTAAGTTTTGCTTATATTTTCCACAATAAAATTAGGTTGAATGTATTTTAATATGTCAATTTAATTTCCGCAAAAATTTTGTAACTAAGGTGATATCTAACCAACGCGTACTAGGTGAATTTACACGAAGGTCATTTCAACACAAGGCAAACACTTTTCATCTGCTCTACAGTAGCACCGTCTCCTAAAAATTGCCTAGTGGAGTCAGAACTATGACCTATGCAGCCCAGGAGTTACCCTTTGATAATGAGCACAACCCAAAGCAGTGTAAGAATTGTTTTCTCAAATATAAGATAAAAAAGATAAAGATCTACTCAATATGAACTTTCAATGCCCTTTAATGTTTTTTAGCTGTTTATTTTTAAATCCTTCTCAGACACATAAGGGAATCGAATAGGAAATTTTGTGATGTGATAGTGGTCTAAAAAAAGCAAGGCAATAACCTCACCAGCTTGGGTGCATATCCTACCCAGTTCTATAAATGCTTCTGCAAAGTGACTAGTTTAAAATTTGTAAAAAGGGCTTTAAACCTTCTGCCTATGAATAAAACATGTCACTAACCTCAGGATCTCATGGTTATGAAGATGGAGCCTGAGAATTCCCTTTGAGTTTGGCAGAAGCATTTACGCTATTCTTAGGCTACTGGTGCATCTAAGAATTCCTTGGCCTCTATTAGGTAGACCTTGCCTTGGCCATTTTGTGCTCAATGTTGATAATAGATTAACTGATTCATAATAGTACTTGTGACACTATCATTTTAACAAATATAAAGTATTTGAAAATGTGCCTGGCACGAAGTAAGCACTTAACTTGAGTCTTGTTTAAACTGTACAATAGAGACTTCCCAACACTATACAATATTTTCCTACCTTTCCTTTAGAAATATAAACCATTATATCCAAATTTTGTTTGTTACAATGAGCATCTTCTATCTCTTAATTTCTACATGAGCCCCAGTTTATTTCAGTGCTGACCCATTTCCTAAGGTTTTATTTGTATGTCCAACTTCTAACCAATATCTCCTGGGCATCTACTAGATACATCAACCTTAGTATGCCTCCAACAGAATTCTTAATTTCTTTACATCCTCTATACCCTACCTATCTTTCTATCTCAGTAATAACATTCCTCCAGGGGCACCTGACTGGCTCAGCCAGTTGAGTGGCTGACTATTCATTTTGGATCAGGTCATGATCTCATGAGTCATGAGGTCGAGCCCCACATCAAACTTGGCACCCAGTGGGATATCTGCTTCAAAATCCTCTTCTCCTTTTACCCCTCCCTACTCTCTGCCCCCACTTCCTCTCTCAAACAAATAAATCTTGGGGTGCCTGGGTGGTGCAATCACTTAAGCATCTGACTCTTGGTTGTGGCTCAGGTTGTGATCTCAGGATTAGGGGATCCAGCCCTGCATCAGGCTTCATGCTCAGGAGTCTGCTTAAGATTCTCTCTACCTCCACCCACACCTACACATTCTTTCCTTAAAATAAATCTTTAACCTAAATAAATATATCTTTACCAAAGAAAATAATAACATTCCTATAGTTATTCGAGTTGAAAACACAGCAGTCATCCTTGATCCTTTAATCTATAGATCTCTATTTTCTTCCTCGATATTATTTATGTCAAAAATAAAACTATTTCTTCCATTCTCTTGGCTTGTGATGGCTTTACGTCAGCTCCCTGTTTTGCCACATCTTGGTTTTGCTGCTCCCATTGCACTTTTTTATTCAACTGAAAGAAGCTGCTATTTTTTAAAGAAGATTAAAATGTTTCCTGCCTCGCAATAAGTATTTTCTGAATCCCAAAAATACAGAGACACAGAAGTAATATGGAAGAAAAGAAGAATTTTCATATTCTCCTGGTATTTCCTGTCTTACCAAGGAACTTCCCTGGACATACTATTCTAAGTCAGCAGGTCTCAAATAGTTTCCCACCACAACAGGTGGGTTTTTGTTGTTGTTGTTTTGGTTTGTTGTTGTCATTGGTATTTATACTTTCTTATGGACAATATCTCAACTTCTCCTATGTTAACCATCATTCTTCACCCCCCCCTTTCTAGGTCATTCAAATATATACAAATCAGTGAGATTATTATTATCAGAAGTTTAACCTTAAATTAGCAATACTTTAAAAAAACTAATTTTAAAAATTCATCACTGAAAGTGATTATCAAAAGTACTATGTTGTATAACACATTATAGCAATGATAGGAATGATAAGAAATAGCTGTTTTTGAAGATCACTTAGGCCTAAGATGTTAAACTAGTTACCTTAATTTAACACATGAAAAGTGAGTAGTGTTGTCCTAAGATCTTCACTTACTCAGTTCCTATACAGATGATCCTTGTTGATTAAATTCATACAAAAAAAAAAAAAAGAACAGAAAAAACTTATTTGTTTTGAGAAGTTTACAGCATAGTGCAAATACAAGGAAACAAAATAAATAAAATGACCTCTTTTAGGTTCCTGCAAGGAAAAACCATTGAGGTACCAGGTTCCCCTTGTAGAAACCATGGAGGTATTTTACTATCCTTTGCCTTCATGATGGAAGGCCATGCTTACCTGTATCCTGACAATGTCTGCTATATTAGTGGTGAGATCATGCATAAGGTAAGAGATAATATGTAATTTTTCTACACTCATTCTAACCAAATATACTGAACATTCTCCATTTTCTTGTGTTCAAGATATCCAGAAAAAAAGCAACCCTTGGAGCTCTAATGATTAAGTATATTGTCTTTTTGCTCAGTTTCCTTTATAGTAACCATTTACTATTTTGATAGGTAGATATTTTCTACTCAAGAGACAGGAAACCTGCAGAAAAATTTCATTTGATGTTAGTTCCAGACACATGGCAAAACAGTTATAATTTCAGTATATCCTTCAAGTTCCCCTTGAAAAGTCTTGACCCTTTCAACAAAAAACAAAACAATGATGAGCTATCCCTATTTCGGTAGCTCTTTTGGTTATGAAGTAGCCACTTAAAGAACTGGGTGGGAACATTGCTCATGAGCAATGTTTACAGTTAAAATCTTAAAAAAAAAAAAAAAAAAAAAAAGTATTATTTATTTGACAGAGAGAAACACAGCCAGAGAGGGAACACAAGCAGGGGGAGTGAGAGAGGGAGAAGCAGGCTTCCTGCTGAGCAGGGAGTCCGATGTGGGGCTCAATCCCAGGTCTCTGGGATCATGACCTGAGCCGAAGGCAGTAGCTTAACCAACTGAGCCACCCAGACACCCCATACAGTTACTACTTTAAAGAGCTTCCAATTAAACTAAAGTGTATATAACACTGGCCTTTTCTCTGCCTCTCATAAATTCATGGGACTGTTGAGCCGTTGCTCTTTGTAGCACTTTTTATATGGAACAATTGGCATGGACTCTTTACCTCTCCTTTTAGATTCTCCTTCTCATTTATAATTCTAAGTAGATTTATCCTCTTTAGTACTACCTCTTATTTTCATTATTTCACTTCATATAACAGATCTTGCTCTTGATATCCTAATTTATTCAGTGTATATTACCTTTATATGCTGCTTCATCTACTCTTGTGTTACGTTTAAGAATTCAGTTGCTGTGAGGTATAGTACTTGGAAGGTTCTTTCATTTAGTAATAAACAAACTATTCAAGAGTTCATTTTTATAAAATTGACAAGTGTTAATATATAGCTATTAATGCTGATCTGGATAATACATTCTGACATTTAGTATTCAGAAAAAAATTCTAATTTTCTTAATATTTTTAACATTTTACAGATGAATTATAATGAAAACATTATGAAAATTTCTAAAGGTTGAACAACATCTAATTTTTCTCTTACACACACACACATACACACTACTGAATAAGAATTATTAGACTTTATGCTTATGACAAAAATCATTGTCTACAAAGTACCTAATGTCTTGCAATCTGATCTCTTTCCTCATTATTCTCTAGAGATATAATCATTTTCTTTTTTTTTTTTTTCATTTGTGAGAGAGAGAGAGAGAGAGAGAGAGAGCGAGAGAGCATGTTCAAGCATGCAGCAGGGAGGGGCAGAAGAAGAGGGAGACAGACTCAGGCAGAGTCGCTGTGGAGCACAGAGCCCAAGGCAGGGCTCAATTCCAAAAACCTGAGATCAGACCTGAATGAAAACCAAGGTCAGATGCTCAACAAACTGCACCACTCGGGCACCTAAGACGGCAATTTTCTGATAGGCCATGTAGTAGTTATATTTATTACCTCGATCCAGATTAACCCAGATCACATCACAAGTTTTGGAATATATTCAGAACACACTGATCAAGGCAACCAGCTATAAGTTTAACTTTTTAGCTTTGTAAATCATTTTTAAATTCATCTGTCAACCAATACTACCCCAAAAAGTGGAAAAGTTTCCTTTAAAAAATATTTTAGCATTTACAAGACAAATTTAATTGTGACTGTCTTGTCTAATGAGTGTATGTGTCCACATGGTCATTAATAACACCATTCCCTTCATGAAGATGAATTTATGTAGCCACTATCATTGCAATTCTCACTGGAAATATCTGGAGGGCAGACTGGTGGGGAAAAATATGCACTGAACTGGTATGTAAAATAAGTGGTTTTCAGTTAGAGGTCTGCTAATAAATACCTACATTGCATTTGACAGGATTCTTGATATTTAACAACCATTGTTTTCCAGTCTGCAAAATAAAGTCATCCAGGCTGACTGTGCTCATGCCCAAGCTGCCACTTAGAGGGAGTGGCTTCAGAGACCTCACACTGGAGAAATGCACTTCATAAAATCATTCTACCCAAGTGTAACAAGCAGAATCATAGCTTTTCAAAGTGAGTCATACTGTAATTGCTAACAAGTAAAAATGGTAGGTATTTTATGAGCAACTATACGCCAGTAAATTAGACAGTTCAGAAGAAATAGATGTATTTCTAGCAACATATAAACTACCAAAACTGAACCAGGAAGAAACAGAAAATCTGAACACACCGATAACTAGTAAGGAAATTGAAGCTGTCATAAAAAATCTCCCAACAGGGAGCGCCTGGGTGGCCTAGTTGGTTAAACAACTGCCTTCGGCTCAGGTCATGACCCCGGAGTCTTGGATCGAGCCCTACATTGGGCTCCCTGCTCAGCAGAAGGCCTACTTTTCTCTACCTCTCTCTCTCTCTCTCTCTCTATCTATCTATCTCTCTCTCTCTCCCCTTGCTTGTGTTCCCTCTCTGTGTTTCTCTCTGCCAAATAAATAAAATCTTAAAAAAAAAAAATCTCCCAAGAGGAACTCAGGGCCAGACAGCCCTCCAGGGGAATTCTACCAAATATTTAAAGAATACCTACTCTGAAACTGTTCCAAAAACTGAAATGGAAGGAAACCTTCTAAACTCATTTTATGAGGCCAGCATTACCTTGATCCCAAACCAAGCAAAGACCCCATCAAAAAGGAGAACTACACATCAATATCCCTGATGAACATGGATGCAAAAATTATCACCAAAATACTAGCCAATAAGATACAACAGTGCATTAAAAGGATTACTCACCATGACAAAGTGGGATTTATTCCTGGGCTGCAAGGTTGATTCAACATGCACAAATCAACGTGATATAATATATTAATTAAAAGAACAAGAACCATATGATACTCTCAGTAGATTCCAAAAGAGCATCTGACAAAGAACAGCATCCTTTCTTGATCAAAACGCTTTATAGTTAGGGATAGAGGGATAGAGGGTACATACCTCAATATAATAAAAGCCATATGTGAAAAACCCACAACAAATATCATTATCAGTGGGGAAAAACAGAGCTTTTTGCCTTAGGTTAGGAACAAGGCAGGGCTGTCTACTATCATCACTGCTATTCAACAAAGTACTAGAAGCCCTGGCCTCAGCAATCAGACAACAAAAAAAATAAAAGGCATCCAAATTGGCAAAGAAGTCAAACTCTCACTCTTTGCAGATGATATGATACTTTATGTGAAAAACCCAAAAGACTCTACTAAATTTCTGTATGAGTTCTAACAGTTTTGAAGTAAAGTGTCAGGATATAAACATCAATGCACATGGGTGCCTGGGTGGCTCAATGGGTTAAAGCCTCTGCCTTCAGCTCAAGTCATGATCTGAGGGTCCTGGGATTGAGGCCCACATCGGGCTCTCTGCTCAGCAGGTAGCCTGCTTCCTCCTCTCTCTACCTGCCTCTCTGCCTACTTGTGATCCCTCACTCTGTCAAGTAAATAAATAAAATCTTAAAAAAAAAAAAATCAATGCACATAAATCAGTTGTATTTCTATACACCAACAGCAAGACAGAAGAAAAATTAAGGAGCTGATCCCATTTACAATTGCACCCAAAAACCATATGATACCTAGGAATAATCCTAACCAAAGAGGCAAAGAATCTGTACTCAGAAAGCTATAAAGTACTAATGAAAGGAATTGAGGAAGACACAAAAAAAATGGGAAAACATTCCATGCTCATGGACTGGAAGAACAAATATTGTAAAAATGTCTATGCTACCTAAAGCAACCTACACATTTAATGCAATCCCTATCAAAATACCAATTTTTTTTCAAAGAAATGTAACAGATAATCCTAAAATTTATATGGACTAGCCAGAGGAATGTTGAAAAAGAAAACCAAAGCTGGCAGCATCACCATTCTGGACTTCAAGCTCCATTACAAAGCTGTAATCATCAAGACAGTATGGTACTGGCATAAAAACAGGCACATAGATCAATGGAACATAATGGAGACCAGAAATGGACCCTCAATTCTATGGTCAACTAATCTTCAACAAAGCAGGAAAGAATGTCCAATTGAAAAAAGACAGTAGCTTCAACAAATGGTGTTAGGAAGATTGGATAGCCATATGCAGAATAATCAAACTGGACCATTTCCTTACACTACACACGAAAATAGACTCAAAATGGATGAAAGACCTAAATGTGTGACAGGAATCCATCAAAATCCTTGAGAACACAGGCAGCAACCTCTTCCACCTCAGTCGCAGCAACTTCTTCCCAGAAACATCCCCAAAGGCAAGGGAAGCAAGGAAAAAAATGAACTATTGGGACTTACACTAAGATCAAAAGCTTTTGCACAGCAAAGGAAACAGTCAACAAAACCAAAAGACAATGGACAGAATGGGAGGAGATATTTGTAAATGACATCATATAAAGGGTTAGTATCCAAAGATCTATAGAGAAGTTATCAAACTCAACACCCAAAGAATAATTCAATCAAGAAACATGCAGAAGACATGAACAGATTTTTCTCGGAAGACGACATCCAAATGGCCAACAGACACATGAAAGTGTTCAACATCACTCGGCATCACGGAAATACAAATCAAAATCACAGTGAGAAACCACCTCACATGAGTCAGAATGGCTAAAACTAGTCAATCAGGAAATGACAGATGCTGGAGAGGATGTGGAGAAAGGGGAACCCTCCTACACTGTTGGTGGGAATGCAAGTTACGTGCAGCCACTCTGGATATCAGTATGGAGATTCCTCAAAAATTTGAAAACAAAGCTACTGTATGACCCAGTAATTGCACTACTAGGTATTTACCCTAAAGATACAAATGTAGTGATCTGAAGGGGCAACTATACCCCAATGTTTATAATAGTAATGTCCACAATAGCTAAACTATGGAAAGAACCTAGATGGATGGATCAACAGATGGATGGATAAAGAAGATGTGGCATACACATACACAGACACACAGACACACAGACACACAGACACACAGACACACAGACACACAGACACACAGACACACAGACACACAGACACACAGACACACAGACACACAGACACACAGACACACAGACACACAGACACACAGACACACAGACACACAGACACACAGACACACAGACACACAGACACACAGACACACAGACACACAGACACACACTGGAATGTTATACAGTCATCAAAAATGAAATATTGCCATTTACAATGACATGGATGGGACTAGAGGATATTGTGCTAAGCGAAAGAAGTCAGAGAAAGACATTATCAGATGATCTCACTGATATGAGGAATTTGAGAAATAAGATCATAGGGGAAGGGAAGGAAAAATGAAATAAGATAAAACCACAGAGGGAGACTCTTAATCTCAGGAAACAAACTGAGGGTTGCTGGAGGGGAGGGCAGTAGGAAGAATGGGGTGGCTGGGGGCTGGACATTGGGGAGGGTATGTGCTATGGTGGGTGCTGTGAATTGTGTAAGACTGATGATTCATGATGATTCATAGTCCTGTACCACTGATGCAAATAATACATTATTTGTTAATTTTAAAATTGTTTTTAAATGGTAGGGATTAAATTTGCAGATAGAATTAAGGCTGCTGATCATCTGACTTTGAGATTCACATATTTTCCTAGGTTATCAAGGTGGGCCCAGTTTAACAACAAAAATCCTTATGATATAGAAGAGGGATGCAGTCAAGTCAGTGTTAAAGTGATGCAGCATGAGAAATCCTGAGTAGCTATTGCCAGTTTTGAAAATAGATGAGGACCACAAGTCAAAAAACTGGATTAAATGTAGAACCTGGAAAAAAGCAAGAAGTGGATGCTTGTCTTAAGCATCTGGAAGGAAAGCAGACAAGCTGATATATCCTGATTTTAGCCCATGCAACATCATTCTGGACTTCTGACCTCCAAAATATATGATAATAAATTTGTTTTGTTTTAATATGTCAAGTTTTTATGATTATAGAGAAAAAAAAAAAAAACCCTGCATCATCATTAACAGTAACATAGTATCAGAGATGTAAAAGAGGAATCAGTTTCCAAATTACCACAATCATGGCAATATCTACTTTCCTGAAAAAGATTACACATGCAAAGAAACAAAAGTGATATGTACATAGGAAAAGCAGGCAACAGAAACTGTGAAAGGGCCCAGATGTCACATTTCATTGACACAGGCTTCAAAAGAAGCCACTATAAACATGTTTAAAGATCTAAAAGAAACAAGAATGGGGGGGGGTGAAGATGTTAAGACAATGTCAAGGGAAGTAAAGAACCAAATGGAAATATTGCAGTTGAGAAATACAGTGACACAGAGGAAAAAATAAAATCACTAGAGGGGATCAATGGTGTATTTGAGCTGACATAAGAAAGCATCAAGATACTTGTAAATCAACAGAGTTTATATAATCTGAAAAACAAAGAAAAAAAGGTAAGGAAAAAAGTGAAAGGACAGACCTCAGAAAAATGTAGGACACCATTAAATATATCAACATTTATATAATCGAAGTACCAGAAGAATAGAGAAACAGAAGGAAACATACAAAGAAAATATGAGTGACTGAAAATGTTGCGATATTATAACAACAACAAAAACACTAGGCGAGATGAACTCCAAATAGCTGTTTCGTGTTTGTTCCAGCGTATTGACAGTGATAGTATAAGCTAAGAATGCCATGGGCAATCAAATGAGCCTGTACTTATGACAAGTCTGCCCCCCCACCACCCCACCTACTTCCCTGACTGGGGCCAAATATTGGGGCTGTACAGACCATGGTTCTTCCATTTACAAGAGGCACCTTAGCAACAAACATCAGGAATCTCTAAGGAAAAAAAATGTTTATTATTTACAAATCATAGAGGATACAGGGTACACTGGGGCTGCACAGTGAGGTTGTGGGTAGAGAGGCAGACAAAGGAGGGACACCTAGAAAGGGGAAGGAATTGGGACTCTGCTTTTATTGGGGTTGATAGTGGAGTGCCTAGGCTTCTGCAGGCTTATTATTCATATTTAAAGCAAGAATGAAAATTAAAGTGCAGAAAGGAAAATGCAGGGGCATTCAATTAGTCTGTTATCCAGGTCAGCCAGGGCTGTCTAAAAGGAGAACTTTAATAGTGGGGATAGTCTGGATCTTTATCTAGTTGTATAGCTATCAATATATTCACTCAAGATGTAGGTCTTTGAAAATGGATGTCACAATGATCAAAAGCTTAATGTCAAGCACTTATGTAACAGTCAAAAAAGCTAAGTGTCAGGGACCTACACTACAGTAATATAAACTCAAAGAGAGCTACAGCAATAGAAACACAGAGTTAGAACAGACACATCATGGAAAATATTCTGAAGACCAAAGACAAAATTTTGGTAGTACAAGAGAAAAAAAAAAATCACCTGTCACATTCAAAGAAACCCAGGTCTGATTAATCACTGACTTATAATCAGATATAGTGGAGATAAGAAGACACAGGGACACAAACTACTGAAAGAAAAGCTGTCAACCAAGAATCTTATAGCCAACAAAACTATCTTCAAAAATGAAGAGGATATAAAGATATTTACAGAACAAAAAAGCTGAAATGAAGGAAGATCTTAGTGAATACAACTGATACAGTAATTCAAATATACATGAAAAACAGAGCATCTGTAAAGGCAATTATATAATTACAAGAGACACTGTAAGTGAATACTTTTCTTCTGTTTCTTTTTAAAATAGATAGGTTTATAATTGCATTGTTGGAACTATCCCAGTTGGAATTGTAATGGACTTTACAATAGCAGCACCAAGGAGGTACGCAGGAGGAAAGCTACTTGAAGTAAATGACACCAGATGGTAATGGTAATCTACAGGAACAGATGAAGAGAACTCAAAATGGTAAATAAGTTTAATCAACAGACTAAATCGCCTACTTTGTCTTAGTTTTCTTAGTAGACATGAAAATTATACAAAGTAGTACTTAAAAGAATGTATTTTTAGGTAACATACAGAGATGTATCATGTATAGCTAATAGCAACATAGAGAATAGAGCTATACCAGAAAAACATTTCTATGTCTCACTAGACTAATTATAAAGGTGAAGTGGAGGGGATCCTGGTGGCTCAATTGGTTAAGTATCCAACTCTTGATTTCAGCTCAGGTTATGGTCTCAGGGTCATGAGACTGAGCCCCCTATTAGGCTCTGTGCTGGGTGTAGAGCCTGCCTGAGATTCTCTCTCCCTCCCCATTGACCCCTCCCCTACTGTTAAAAAAAAAAAGTGAAATGGATGCTTCTATGATAAGCCCTTAATTTAACTACTAAGAAGATACTCTTTATATATAGTAAAAAGGGGCACCTGGGTGGCTGTCATTAAGCATTTGCCTTCAGCTCAGGTCATGATCCCAGGGTCCGAGACTGAGCCCCACATCGGGCTCCCTGCTTGTCGGGAAGCCTGCTTCTCCCTCTCTCACTCTCCCTGCTTGTGTTCCCTCTCTTGCTGTGTTTCTCTCCGTCAAATAAACAAAGTCTTTTAAAATAAATACAGTAAAAAAAATTTAAATGTTGCACTAAAAAATAGTCCCTTTTTAAAAACAGTGAAGGAAAAACAGAAAAAATGAGATATATTAAACAGTAAAATGACGAATTAAATCCAATTATATCAATAAAGGTGAGTAGTAAGGAAGTGAAAAATTTATTCAAAATGCAGATTTTAAGACTAGATTAAAAAAAAGCATGAATCAAATACTGCTGTTTATAGGAGACATTATAAATACAAATACAGGGGGTTTCAAGATGGCGGAAGGCCAGGTGACCGCATGTCGGGGAGTTCCCTGAAGAAAGCTGAATTCCAGCAAAAAAACCACTACAGGACCACCATGAACACCCATGAAATCAGCCTGAAATGTGATATTTCGCACTTTTGGATCACCACAGGAGACAAGGACCATCGGCAAAAAGGTAGAAACAAGTAAGAGGGACCGGAGGCTTGCCCCCAGAGACAGGGGAGTGGGGGAGGAAGCCCGCAGAGCTGAACCATTGAAAACAAACTCCCCAAAACGAAAGTGCTCTGTGAGTGAGGAACAACAGCAGATTACGGCCTGAATCGGGG
>PITA01017076.1:15623-44547 GCA_004023965.1 Spilogale gracilis | reverse complement strand
TCTTGCAAATATCTCTCATATTTCAATGACAGAGTCAATGTACTCGACAACTCCCTAAGAATTTCACTGGCATTAATTCATATAAGTTCACATTTAAACAAAACACTGCACAGTGAGGAATCCTTAAATCTTCACATGACATCCATGACTTGTGAATATAATGAGGGGTGTTTAGGGGATTAAGAAGAATGGAACCTGCAAACATTTCCATGTAGTGTATAAAACTTATGCCATGCACTGTATGTGGAGGGGTGCACACATTTCGTTACTTTGTTTACTGCATTATTTCTAAGAAAAATGATTTAAAGTTAAATTTAGTTCAAGATTATTTCAAGTACCATCTAAATACTCTAGAACTTCTAACTGTAAATATCATGGCTATAAGGCCCATGTCCTATACCCCATGGTGTCTTCCATATGGTACAGTGCCTTACAGAGTTAGGGTACAAGAAATGTTTCACCGAATTTCAGGACAAGAGACAGTCTATTAAAAACACAGTTATATCATGCAGAATGTCGTAAGTTCCATCTCTTTTTTCCCCACTTAGGAGAAAAACCTATATCCATTTTTGTACATGCAAAGACCATAGGTCTCCCTAAAATTCTTATGAATATTGTACAGAAGTCCAGCCCTAAATCCTATTGGCAGTCCTCAAAGTTCTTATCTTAATCTAGTACAAACTTCACACTAACCTTTCTTTTATAAAATCCAGAAGCACGAATGTAATACAAATGGACTATTTCACAACAGGAGAGTTAAGGCAGTAACAGACCAGGAAGTATCTTTTCATAGTATGTAACAGATAAGGAATTAACTTGGGCAACAGGAAGCGCCAACTAGGTAGAGCCCAAAGCCCTATGGAAAAACAGGATAAAGGCCATGAACAAGGAACAAAACTAAAAACAGACAAAAGATAAATCAACAGATAATGAGATATCTAACTTAACTAATGTTAAGAAAATGAGCATTTTAATTTTTTTTAAGATTTTATTTATTTATTTGACAGAGAGAGAGATCACACGTAGGCAGAGAGGCAGGCAGAGAGAGAGGAGGTAGCAGGCTTCCTGCTGAGCAGAGAGCCCAATTTGGGCCTCCATCCCAGAACCCTGAGATCATGACCTGAGCTGAAGGTAGAGGCTTAACCCACTGAGCCACCTAGGCGCCCAGAAAATGAGCATTTTATTTTATTTTTAAAGATTTTATTTCTTTATTTGGCAGAGAGATAGATCACAGGAAGGCAGAAAGGCAGGCAGAGAGAGAGGAGGAAGCAGGCTCCCTGCTGAGCAGAGAGCCTGATGCGGGGCTCGATCCCAGGACCCTGAGATCATGACCTGAGCCGAAGGCAGAGGCTTTAACCCACTGAGTCACCCAGGCGCCCCAGCATTTTAAATTAAATATTAGGGCACCGGAAAGGCCTGAGGGGGGACACTGGGAAGAATTTCCCAATGATGAAGGCCATAGCTGCCATACCTTGGGCCACCAAGGGAATGTGGTGGTGTCGCCTTCTCTTCAGGTTCTTAGAACTCAGCTGGCCTAATTTGGGGACTGTATCCCAGGAGCATCAGAGAACTGCCCTGAGCAATCAGAGAGGCCTGGGCCTGAGTTTATGTTCTGCTGCTCACCAACCATTGACAAATTGGGTAGCAAAGTAGCTGGTATGCTCCCAATATTGAGTTCACACCCTACAGGAAAACAAAGGTAAACCATTTCCTAAAAAGAGAGAACATATAATTCATATTTTAAAATAAGTACAACATTGGGGTGCCTGGGTGGCTCAATTGGTTAAGCAGCCTACTCTTCATTTCCATTCAATCATATCTCAGGGTTGTGTGATGGAGCCCTATGCCGGGCTCTGGGCTGAGCATGGAGCCTGCTTAAAATTCTCTCTCCTTGGGGCGCCTGGGTAGCTTAGTCCTTAAGCGTTTGCCTTTGGCTCAGGTCACGATCCCAGGGTCCTGGGATCAAGCCCCACACTGGGTTCCCTGCTCGGCAGGAAACCTGCTTCTCTCTCTCCCATTCCCCCTGCTTGTGTTCCCTCTCTAGCTGTGTTTCTCTCTGTCAAATAAATAAAATCTTAAAAGAAAAAAAATTCTAAACATCCCAACAGGGCTCGGTAAGACATCTACAAGTGTTTGAGTTTTGTTTTTGTTTTTCCTAAGTCAAATCAATATTGCAACACTTGTGACCTTTAGCACAAATGTACCATCAACTGAAACTTAAGAAAACATAGGAAACAAAATTCCCTAGCCATCGTCAAGTCTATTACTAAACTTAGAGCCTAAATAATTTGTGACCACCCTTTTAAAAAAGTTTATAAGGTGATATTGTTGTGGCTGTTTTTCTAGTGGGAGTGGAAATGGGTTTAAACATGTGGCATGCGAAAGAGAAGATTTCGGGGACTTAGAGGTTTTTTTGCATTAAACACTACAGTCTTGCCTAAGTACAAGAGATAGTTTGATTTAGATCACAGACCTCTCATACCCTTAATAACAGGTTAATCACATGACTAGGATAAACGAAGACCACTCCAGCAACAGAAAGCTAAACTACATGATCCTGTAAGGTCTCGTGGGCCTGAGAGTCTAGGAAAAAAGAACTTCCAGCTCTGTGAGAAAAGGATTGCTAAATATCACTAAGGGTAGATTAAAGATTCTGATTCTTCAGACACTTCGCTAGGCTCTCCTCCTACTAAGACAGCAGACCTATCTGGGCTAGGATTTTTCAGAACTTCAGATAAGCAGGACCCCAGGTGAGAATGACATGGCTATAACTAATCCCTTTTTCCCTTCTGCCTAGGACACCTTCAACTGTCCTTTAAATTATACAATAAAAATCTTGAGAAAACTTTCCCAAATAAACCCAACCTTTTCCTACTTGCCAAAGTTATCTAGCCAGAGGTTTGTCCTCATCGGGTCTGGTAAGTAAGTGCAGCTATTGAGTGCATACTGATCCTTGCACACTTTTGGAATGTCATCTTCTCAAGAAATGAATTAAATCCGTCCAATATTCAGTACAAACAGAATTAGGAGTAAAGTGTAAGAAAGGAAAAGAAAACTAACTTTAGTCGGGTGTGTATAACATCCCAATGTGCTTTATGTAATTGTTTCAATTACTCTGTACAGTGAACCCGGATTATCCTGTACTGCACCATTTCTAAGATGTGTATTTTTCACTTTTTAACATCTCTTAAATCTGGAAGCATCTGACAACTAATGGCAGAAAAGTGCCCAGGGTTATTACACAGACTGTAAGGGACTAGCCAGACTTCAGATGTGATTTGGTCTGATTCCAAAGTCTCTTTCTATACAGCCTACCTAACAGAGACTTTGAACATAGCAAGAACTTTCAACTTTCAAGTCAGCGTTATTCAAAAACTAGCAACCTTGGTATTAAGTTTTCAGGGACTGAGGAGTTCACACCGCCTGATGGAGACACTGTAAATAGTTGGTTAAAGTCTCAGCCAATCCTAAACTTCTAGAATTCTGGGCTACGCTGACTCTGGGGTGCGGAACCCACCTTTCTGCTAAATCTATAATCTGCAGGGGAAAAAAAGAAAAAAACCAAGGGACAGCCTTACCCTCTCCTCCCAATTTGTTACTGAGACATTCTTCCTCCTACCTCTCTCTCAATCCAGACACTCACTCTCCCATCTGAGTTAATCCTGGACCACCTCACCTCTCACTCCCACATAAGGACAGTGTAGATGCTGCCCCCATCCGGCCATTCATCATCGCGGGGGGGTACAGCATGGCCCCAGGTCTACAGGGCTCCCATACCAATCTTCGCTCGGCCACGCTACTTAAGTCAGCTGCCCGGGTCATGTGCCCACCCCACAAATCCAGCAAAGCTCCTTCCACCCCAGGAGGTCCCCGGCTTGGGGCCGCACTCTCGAGGCTCCCAGGCCCCCGCCGAGGTCCGGCCCCGGAGGGCCCAGCCGCAGCCTGGACCAGGACGTTGGGCCAGGCGAGGCCAGGAACTCGCAGAGGCCTGGAGGAGAGTCTCGGCTGGACTCACGGAGGAAGGAGCGCGACAGGAGGCGGGCGGCAGCCAGGCCGCTGCTGCCAGAGGCCATGATCGCGGTGACAGCGGCTGCAGCCAGAGCTGCGGTCATCCACCAATGACACTCCCAAGCCCCCGAGGACCTGGCAGGGGCCAAGGCTCGAAGAGGAAATGGGTGGCCGTAGCAGTCGCCTGAATGAATTTCCTGATGCAGAGACCTCTTCGCCGAACACTGGGGATCGCAGAGGGGAATAAAAGGTACTGAACAAGAAGCGGACGATAACTCAGCTGTTCCCCGGAAATGTGTCTTTGGTCTAACATTAATTACAACGGCAGCTTAGGGAAAACCCCAGCGAGGCCGGTCAGCTCTTAAGCATTATGGGAAATGTAGTTTGGTGGCCTGGACCTGATTGTAGTTTAAGTGGAGGCTTGCGGGAGGCGGAGCGAGCTGCGAAGGGGATACCCGTGCCCCCGGGATGGGGTTGCAAGAGGAATGAGGACTTCGTGGCGAGATGGGAAGAGCACTGCAGAACTTTCCGTGTTCCTAAACCAATCTACACTTTCATTTAGCTCGATTGGCAGTGCGGAGGGGCTAATACTCCTCACTGGCCCCGCTGTGAGGACCTGGAAGAATTATGGACAGTAACAAAGTGCGTTCATGCTATTGTCTGGTGAAGGTAAGGAAGTGATGAGAAAGACCAAAAGCTGCGTTACTGACACTTAATTTCTTGGAAGACGGATCTTTTAGTTAAACAAGCTATAATACAGCTTTCTAGTAGCACTAAATGACTCTTCTCTGGGATCCTGGAGGACTAAGTTACAGATCAAATGTGACTGCTCCTGTTTAAACCAACGGGTCACTCCCATAAGAGCTTTAGAAGGACCCTCAGAGTCCCAGGGTCAAAGGGTAAACAGCAGATAAGTAATCCATCTCCCTGCCTCCAACCATGTTCCTGAGATTGCTCATCATTTTCCCCCAGTGGAATTACGATCCTAATATACTGAAGTAGTAATTGTAATTTACAGTAAGCTGATGTATGAGTGGGATTACCCAACGGAGATTGCCCAATCTTTCTCCTATGACCCAGATATTGTTAGCGCTGGGTTGGACTTGACTACTCACAAATCCCTTCTTCAGCTGATGTACTGTGTCCTTGCAATCAATTTAAATACTATCAGTGGTGGCTCCTTGGTTGGGCGTCTGCGTGGGACTGGGGTCATTGTCCCGGGGCACCTAGGATCCAGTCCCCCTTTGGGTCCCCTGTCCCGCTGGAAGCCTGCTTCTCCTTCACCCACTCCCCCTGCTTGTGTTCCCTCTCTCTCTCTGTGTCTCTCTCAAATAAATAAGTAAAAATTTAAGAATAAATAAATAAATACTATCAGTGGTGTCCCTATAGGCCCAGTATGAAGACTCGTTTTCAATAGCAAAGTTCTTCCGAGCCTTCACATGAAAATAGCTATATTTTCAATTTTAGTTAATTGGTAAAATGAGTGATGACCAAAAGTGTAATTCTGGTATGATTTTAACAAATTTTTATTTCCACAAGGACAGGGATTTTATTTCAGTTTGTTTGATACACTGATGTATCCCCACTGGCCCAAAAAGAGAACTCATTATTTGTTGTTATTTCTTGAGCATTATTTGTTGAATTGATAGAATAGCATATACATTTATTTATTGAATCCACACACAATGTTTGATGGGCCTAAGGACATTTCAGTCACTCACAATAACTATACTTCCACCCTAATTCTGTAGATCATTGGTGGGAGACAGTAGCAGTAGATACTAATTATACTACTCATTTTTATATGCAGATTGATTTTGAAGTCAAACAGCTGGATTCAAGTTTCAGTTCTGATGCTAGCTTATGTGACTTCTGGGTCTCAGGTTTTCTCACTGAGATGGGCATGAAAATCCCTATCATAATAGAGTTGTGAGCAGTTAATGCATTAATATGTACAGTTCTTTGTACTTCATAAACATTCAGTAAATGATAGTTATTATTGTTAAAGATAAGAACTTTCTTCTTTACATGACAGGATGATGTTTTGTAGCTTTTAGTGATATGAGTAATCAGATATGAAGTAGGACATTTCCATTTGTAGCAAAAGTTTGGCTAAAGCCCCAAAGCTGAGGGCAACAGGCCATTAGAACTTCACATTCTTCTTCTTTTTTTTTTTTTTAAGATTTTATTTATTTGACAGAGAGAAACACAGCCAGAGAGGGAACACAAGCAGGGGGAGTGAGAGAGGGAGAAGCAGGCTTTCCACCGCACAGAGAGCCCGGTGTGGGGCTCGATCCTGGGTCTCTGGGATCATGACCTAAGCCGAAGACAGTCGCTTAACCAACTGAGCCACCCAGGTGCCCCAGAATTCCACATTCTAAGGTGGGCAGCCTAGGAGCTAGCCCCCTCCAGATTTTGATAAGGGCAGATCAGACTTGTCTTTGGATTCTCACATTCACACCCTAACAGCTCAAATAAGCAAAAGACTGGAATTCATTGAACGAGGGAATTCTGAGTCATGAGTTGTCCCCTAAGTGTTACCCTCTCTCCTCACTCCCAGACTGCTTGGTGGCCGAGGCTCCTTACAAAAAGGGACTGGCATTAAATCTGGGCTAAATCCCTGCAGAACCACAGAAATCCATGAGTCTACCTCAGTGCCCCAGAGCAGATATAGTCAAAGAGTGCTCAGGAAAACTTGAGTTTGGATTTCATACCTAAACATAAAGACTAATTAATGCCTGGAGAACTCAAGGCAGGAGGCTGGCTGTAGCAGCCCTTGTTTGCAGGCAGGGCATTGTTTGGTATGGCAATATATAATATTCCCATGGGTAAAATTGATTCCAAAAAAGAAAGCTGAGCTTCCTTCTAAGGATCCTCTGCTGGAGCAAGGAACTATAGCATAAAAGATCATGGAAGATCCCCCAGCGACAGGAGGAAGATGATGGTGAGGAGGGGTTTACAAGAGATTGGCCAAAGAGCATCTAACTTATCAGGATACTATGCAGATGGAATTTCCTATGCAGGATGGGGAGGAGAGGAGCCACTGAAAAACTCACAAAGAGCCAGCATTAGAGAGTGTAAGGACCAGAGAGAACCTCAGATTGCACCATTTAAGAGATTTTATCCAAACCTTAGAGGACCCCCCCCCCCCAGCCAAAGCAAGGAAAGTGAAGAGGAGGAGTAAAAGAAGGAGGAGAAAACAGACCTTGACTCCTTCACAACGGCAGGTTGTGGAGCCACAAATCATGCCAGACTTCAGAGCGGGTAAGGAGCTGTGAATTAGGTATAAAATTTATGTTTTGAATTGTACTGAACAAGGATTTAGAATTATTAGTTTTTAAAAGAGGCTATTTTTTCAGGGGTGCCTAGGTGCTCAGTTGTTAGGCGTCTGCCTTTGGCTCAGGTCATGATCCTGGAGTCCCAGGATCAAGCCCTGCATCGGGCTCCCTGCTTGGCGGGAAGCCTGCTTCTCCCTCTCTCACTCCCCCTGCTTGTGTTCCCTCTCTAGCTATGTTTCTGTCAAATAAACAAATAGAATCTTTTTTAAAAAATAGGCTATTTTTCCAATGAATAAAAAATCAAAAGTTACAAAAAATTTATATAGTGAGAAATCTTCCTTCTGCCTGTTTCCCCACCATCTAGTTCTCCCTGGGTGAAATCAGTATTACCCAATTTCTTGTGTATGTCCTTCCAGATCTATTTTGTACATATACAGGTATACATGCATCCTCTCACCCCCCACATCACCCTTCTGTGTTGCTTCTAATGTGGGAGAAAAAGGGGACAATTGGGACTTAAAAACAGGGCTGGTGGGGGAGTCAGGAGACCAGCAGTCAAGACAATTAGTGTCCATGCTGACTACACCAGGGCAGTGTCTTTTTCTGCTTAACTTAATCTAAAGTGGCCTCTGCTCTTTACAACCAAGAATCTTGACAAGTCTGAGCTAAGTAAAGAGGTTCCACCTATTGGAACAATGTCTCTCTTTGCATTGTTTTCAAGGAAATAAATCCACTATAGTCACTGATATTCATAATCCAATCAGACCAGAAAAGAGAATCTGACCACGACTCTGGTAGATTCTGTACTTGATAAATAAGTTGTGGGGTTTTGTTTTGTTTGTTTTGTTTTTTAAGATTTTACTTATTTATTTGACACAGAGAAACATAGCTAGAGAGGGAACACAAGCAGGGGGAGTGAGAGAGGGAGAAGCAGGCTTCCCACCAAGCAGGAAGCCCAATGCGGGGCTCAATCCTGGGACTCCAGGATCGTGGCCTGAGACGAAGGCAGATGCTTAATGACTGAGCCACCCAGGTGCCCCAAGTTTTTTTAATATATAAGAAGAGTTATAGTTTTATATTCTACCTTCATTTTATGAGTCCCCATTCGGCCAGGATTTCAGGACTTCCATGTCCTTTCACCAGAGTTTTGTCTGAATTTGGATTTGTGCTGAGGTGAGGTGGATGAAGTGGAAGCAGCATTTGATCCTCTGTCCACACAGGCAGCCCCTCATATGTGCATCCTTCTGTCTTGTTCTCAGCTACTGCTATATCATGCCTTCCTCCTACTTGCAATGCTCCTTTTGGTCTGGCTCTATCAGCCATCTCTGGACTCTTCTCCTATACATGAGAACACTCAGCCCCTCTGGTTCTATGTTGGACCATAGCAAATATCCCTGCTTGTCTAGACACACCATTTTACAGAGTCTTACAACCAGTCAGCTTTCTCTATCTCGCTCTTCTCTCTCCATCTCTCTCTCTCTTTGTTGGGGGCAACAAGTCCCTGAGTTATGGACCAGGTTATCTCCCCCCTCCAAATTCGCATTTTGAAGTCCTAATCTGTGGTTTGACTGTATTCGGAATAAAGAAGTAATTAGGATTAAATTAAGTAAATTAGGGTTAAACACCAGTATTATTAGCGTTCTTATAAAAAGAAATACCAGAGACTTCGCTCTTTCCACCATGTGAGGACATAGTGAGGAAGCAGCCATCTGCAAGCCAGAAGAACTTTTCCCGGGAAATGAATAAGCCAGCACCTTGATCTTGGACTTTCAGACCTCAAAACTGTGAAGAAAAAAATTTCTGTTGTTTAACCACCCAGTCTGTAATATTTCTTTATGGCAGCCTGAACACACTAATACATCCTGCTTCATACAGCCTTTTTGGTGATTCTTTTGACTACTCACCTCTCTCTACCTTCAAGCCAGGGGAGGCTGCGGGGACAGGGAGGGTGGATCAACACCTAAGCTCTTCTGTTCCCTACCTCTTTCCTAGCCTGGGATCCTTTTCTGGCCTTGGAAACATTAATTCACATTTTTTGGCCTAAATTTAAGTTGTTTCTGTCATTCTCGGGGGCTTTCAGGTACACATTCTTTTTCTGGGGCAATGGACTGAGAAGGCCAAAAAGAAATTGGTGAAGGGAAGGAATAGAAATATCAGAGGGAAAAAGGTCAAACAAGAGAAGGAGATACTGGAAGGAAAAGCATCAGTTAATATTACACATTACCTTCCTGCTACAATGTGAATGTGCCCAAGCTTTGTGTGTATTCACGTACGCAGTCTGACTCTGCCATGGGGAAAAGGAACAAAAGGAACCTTCTCTAGTACCTTAGCTCAGGGTGCTGTAACAAAAGTACCACAGGCTGGGTAGTATATAAACAACAGAAATTTATTTCTCACAGTTCTGGAGGCTGGATGTCCAAGATCAATTACGCTTCCAGTAGGTCAGGTTCTGGAGAGGGCCCTTTTTTTGGCTGTCCTCTTTAGAGCCTCATCTGACGAAAGAGGGCAAGACAGAGAGTTCTGAGGTCCTTTTTATAAGGACCCTGATCCCATTCGTGGGGTTCCACCCTCATGACCTAATTCCCTCCCAAAGGCCCCACCTCCTCATACCATCACACTGGGGAGTAGGTCTCAACATAGGAATGGAAGGCTTGGCCCAGAGCTGCCAACATCTTTCTGGGGAAAAAACAAAACCACCAGCCGCCCTCCAAAAGGAGAAAAGCTGCTTTACCCTCAGTGACACAGACACACTTGAAGAGAAATGTATTGCAGCCGAAAGAGGGTGAAGAGCCAGCCTAAGCCCTCAGACACTACTATAGGTATGACTGATCCCCTCATAAAACAAATGCAGAGAATAGGAGCTTGCATCCTTGGCCTTGCTTATGGAAGATGGTACAGCACAAATCAGAAACACTTGATCTTGGACACACCTTCAGCTCTTGGAAAACTGTAAGAAATGAGGCCAAAAGACTGGGGATTATTTTCATCTCAAGTGCAGCTTCAAAGAAAGGCAGATTCACACAGCACAATTGTAAGAACAAACCCGCTAACTAGCACCACTGGCTCATTGGAGCAGAGGCAGGCTCTTTCCCTCTCCCCTTATACAGGGATGGGCACTGCCACCTTGGCTGTCTTGAGGACAAAGAACTTTCAGAAATGCATTTGCAGGGCCCTCCTGGAAACTTATACTTCCTTCAGTTGCCTTTCTACTCAGCATCTGCAAAGAGGTGGTTTCATCTGCATTGGATCCTTTCAGGAGTGTCAAGAGCTTTGACTTCCCCTTTAGAGGAAGTGGTTTCCAAATAAAACTTCTTTTCCCCATACTTGAGTCCTGTTGCAGAACTGGTGCCCGGGGCACCCTGTGCAAGAGTATCCTGGGGCCCAATTCCTGCAGAAGGGAGGGGGAGAGAGCAAGGTTGGCAAGAGGGAGCAGTCCAGCTCCTTCCAGGTCCACTGACGTCTTGACCAATGCGCTTCAAAATTGCCCTGAATTGGACAAGATAGTCAAGCTTCTATAGCCCTGCATGGATTGTCACCAAAAATGTGTGAACAGCCCTGGGAAGGGTATGATCAGGTGGTAATGGTTGAGGCAGCCGTCTGTGTTCAGGAAATTCCTGAAAAGGTTAAGGTAGCTGGGAACAGCTGAAGACTCTCTACCAACAGCACTCCCTGTTAGGAGGGCAGCGTGTCCTTCACTGAAGGGGCATCTGGGTGGGGCATCACAGTAGCCACCAGATGCTCCTTCCAAGAGAAATTCTGATAAGCAAGCATCAGTCCTCAGCAAAACCATTAAAAAGACAGCTTTTTGAATGTCCCTCTCTTCCCCTTCTTTCGAAGGCTGACTTGTCTCCTTTTCCCTAGAGAGTCAGTGCTCCCATGCTGCCCAGGGCTGGATTCCACCATTCTCTCACCACCTCTAAGAACCTGTGCAGACAGTGCCCTGTTTCTCAGGACAATGCTGTCTCCTAGGAACTAAATACACTAGTACTTTGGCCT
The DNA here is from genome assembly GCA_004023965.1 of Spilogale gracilis. NCBI lineage: Eukaryota > Metazoa > Chordata > Mammalia > Carnivora > Mephitidae > Spilogale > Spilogale gracilis. The sequence goes on along the minus strand of PITA01017076.1, from coordinate 33,265 downwards.
AGTTTGATAATCCCTTCCAAATTACATGTTTACTGTACATTTTAACAGAGAATGGGAGTGTCTTCACACAAATGAGTGATTCATGTTGAGAATTTCTGGAATTATAGCCTGGAAAGCTGTTTTTCCACCTGTCTCTGGTCCTTCTAGAACAACTTTCCTTCTTCACCAAGTACATCTTCTGGAAGTTCTCTCTGTGTATGTATTGTTTAATTTTTTTTTGTAGCAGATGAAAATCCAGGATACCAGGAGAGAACAAGATTCCCTGAGACTCTGGAATATAGCTGAAGACATTGTGACATGTGTCTGACTCTGCAGCCTAGAAGAGGAGCAAAAAAGTCCCAGGAATTAGTATTAAAAGGAAAGAAAACCAGTGCCCTTAAGCCTATGGAAAGGAAAGGCGAGGATTCTGGGGAAGCTAGTTGTGGCCCGAGAAAGGACTCTTAAGGTGGAGGAAGAGTGACCCATGTTCCCAAGACAAAGCACTCCACAAAAAACTCCTAACAGCTACCGAGTCATGGCAGCTCTGGTTCAGGCTTCATCCCTCATCTGTGGTCAACATTTAAATCACCTGGGGCTATGAAGTCTGCCTTTTTCATTGAGTCTTCATATATTAGTGCGAAGAGTAAGAGTGTTGGGCTTTCAAGTCCAATATCCCAACAGAAGTTGAAAGGGATGTACATGGACCTACAAAGATGCACACCTTTCAATCCATTCTGGAACATTGTCTAACATGCCCTCCAAATTACGACTTCATTTTCTAGAAAGATGAACCTTTATTTAACTTCTTTCATGGTTAATACTGAAGTAATATACTTGTTCATTATAAATTTTCCAGATAATTTCTACTTTGGGATTTATTCCTTTCAGTATCTTCCAAGTGTTCTCCAAAGTTAACGTTTTTATAACCAAAAAAAAAGTTTCGGTCTTCTATGGATGAAATGTGATTAGGACGGACTGTGTGAAGATTTCTGTCAACTTGAAGATTTTGAAGATTTTGTCTGGAAGCCATGTAAATAGTTTCTATCCGACAGAAAACTCAACCCTCAAATTATCTATCACCACCCTGTTGGATACTTCCCAGTCTTATACATCACTTGGAAATCTCTATGCCTCACTTTCTTATCAGTAGGGATAATAACAGTACTTATAGATTTGTTGTGTGGATTAAATGAGACACTCCACATAAAATACTTAGGACTAAGAGACTGTGGATTAAATGAGACACTCCACATAAAATACTTAGGACTAAGAGACTATACTCAGTGGAAAACAGTAAATGTCACCTGTTACTAAAGCTCATTTAACTGAAAAATCTACAACGTATCCTTCAGGTGTAGTTCAAGTAACTCATGAGGCCTTGTGACCTCAGAATTCCAATGGGACCCTTTCCTAAGAGAATACTTCTGTCCTGATTCCTCCATCAAGAACATTGGGACTACCCGACTAGACAGACCTGGAGGCACTTTTCAGCACAGGGGACAGTGGTGGGCAGCAGCTGGCAGCAGGTGACCCAGCTACCGGCAGAGGCACACAAGGGACTGCACACCTTGGAATCTGTGTCAGGCTCTCATGGAGTAAGACCCCAACATGCATGCAACAGCAATAGCCCAGCTTATCTCTGCTTCATGACTTCAGGCTAAGACTCTCAAATGTTTAACAGCTAGTATCTTTCCTTAAAAGTGATTCTTTATGAACTTGTCCGGAAGACAGGCAAGATGAGATGGGAAACATGAAGGAAACAAGATTGAAATTGAAAAGCAAATGAAAATACCCTCTATGTATCCACTAGTTCTGGTGAAAGGGACACAGCTCACATACATATGGATCAGAATACACACGGGCTTCACCATCAGTCCAGAGCTCGGATCTCGACTGTGGCACACCCAGCAGTATCAGCTTGGAACTATCACCTCATTTCTCTCTGACTCTCAGATACCTCACTTATTTTTAATGAAGCTCAAGGAGCGACTCATATGCTCTGCTTTGTTCCCCATATGCAGAAAACAGCAAGGAGATCTGACATTCTGTTTCTATTGACACGACAGTCTGAATGGAGCAGAAAATGACCCGACTGGCACTTCTGACAGAACTAGGTGACAGCGGTCCATGCTGTTGAAGTCTATGTTCTCAGGCAACACTGATTGCTAAGCCTTCCTCTCCTCCCAAGCAGTGTCCCAGTGACCCTGGAGCACTGGTTCAAGCCTAGTCCACCATCCTCTGTTTCTGGGTCACCCACAATTCCTAATTGTCCCTCCTCTCCACCTTCCTCTGAAAGAGGTCACATCCTGTTGATGTAGGGAAAGACGACTTAGAGTTCCAAGCCAAGGGCTAAGATCCTTGGTGCAAAAAGGTGGTTTATTAAAACACCAGAACAGGGGCGCCTGGGTGGCTCAGTGGGTTAAAGCCTCTGCTTTCAGCTCAGGTCATGATCTCAGGGTCCTGGGATCAAAGCCCACATCCTGCTTTCTGCTCTGCAGGGAGCCTGCTTCCTCCTCTCTGCCTGCCTGCCTCTCTGCCTACTGTGATCTCTCTCTGTCAAATAAATAAATAAAATCTTAAAAAAAAAAAAAACAAAAAACACCAGAACAGGACCCCGTGGACAGAAAAGAGCCACACCGGGGTTGGGAAGGATGGCTGATCATATACTATGGGATTGGGGGAGGTAAGGAAAAAGGGAGGTTTTATTTTTATTTTTTTTAAGATTTTATTTATTTATTTGACAGAGAGAAACGCAGCTAGAGAGGGAACACAAGAAGCAGGGGGAATGAGGGAGAAGTAGGCTTCCTGCCAATCCTGGGACTCCAGGATCATGATCAGAGCCAATGCCTAATGACTGAGCCACCCAGGTGCTCCAAAAGGGAAGCTTTTAAGATTTCATAGGCTAAAGAGCACCTACAAGATACCCCAGACCTTGCCATTGTCACGGTTGTTTTTTCCCCTCTAGTAAGGCATTAACATTAAGATAGTTGGGAGATTCCTGGAAGAATGTCACACTGTCCCACCCAGGAGTCCGGGGGTGGAGTGGTGGGAGTTGTCAGCTTCTGTTCCCTCCTCACTATGATCCCAGGGGGGTCCACCCTACGTGTCTAAGGGAAGTGGTTTTCAAAAGTTCTCAGATGATTTCTTGGTTCTGCCTTTGCCGTGACATAGGTGCCCATTCTCTTGGTAAAGAAGAGGTTAAAACCGCTGCCTTCCCTGTAAAAACACATACCTTCACATATTTAATCTCTGGGCTTGAATGGCTTCCACAAACCATACAATTTTTATACAAAATACGGATAACACCTATCTCCCAGGGTTATTATAAGGAATAGAAGAAACAGTATGTACAAAAAGTACATTACACACTCCTTGGCACATATAAGCTCCCTGGTAGTGTTAGTTCACTTTCCCTCTGATCCAATTAGTTATTTTTATGGTGGTATCGGAGCTGACATTTAATAGATAACCAAAAGTTTTGGATCTTCCTGAGAGTGACGTAAAACCGGACAGGCACTTAACGTTATCAAGCTGTTGAATATGATCAACTCATTTTTAAAAAGATAGGCGTGCCTGGCTGACTCAGTTGGCAGAGATGTAATTGATGATCTCGGGGTTGTAGGTTTTGAGCCCCACATTGGACATAGAGATTACTTAAAAAATAATAAATAAGAGAGAGTGCAATATGTTGGCACCTGTGGCAGCTGACTGCGGGTTGCCGTCCTGGAGCCTGAAGCCCTCCTGGGGGATCTGTCTGGCCCAGTTGTCTCACTCCTGACAGGAAGGGAAACACAGTCACAGCTCTGGTTTCTTCCAACAACTGCGGTCTGGAGGCAGCTCCCCGGGACCGACTTGAGTGTCACTTCTCAGGGTCTGGCAGACGTGGCTGAAGGGCATTCCAGATTTTGCATCAATTTGTTCTGTTGTCAGAGGCGATCACAGTGTTCCAAAAGCATGGCTTCCGTGTAAAGGCCCGGGGGACCTTCTGTACCACCCTCCCCTGCTGATTCCCCACAAGCAGGATTCAGACCCCTAGGAGGAAGCAGTTAAGAATGCAGCTGTCAGACCAGGTTGCGGGGTGCAGATACACAGGGTGGGGCAGTGAACACCAAGCAATGAGGGCAACAAGTTTTATCTAACTCCAGGCTCTTCTCACATTCCATTTTATTCTGAAAATCAGAACCAGGAAAGCAAAACCTCTGTCATCAAAAACAATATGCGAAGGAGAACAAAGAGAAATGACATGCCCTAAGTCATATCTTTAGAATGGAACAGATAAGGAGTATCACCCACATCTCTTAACCTTGTCTGCTCTGAGTTAAAGCAACCATTGGATCCAAAAGGATCCACGGGGACATTGGCTCAGGGATGTTTCTTCAAGATCTAAGCTATTAGAATCTCACAAGTGAGGCATCTCAGGAATTTATATTTTTAAAAAGCTCCCCCAAAGGATCCTCATGCAGCCCGGGCCATATGGCAGCTCCTTGCTCTTGACCAGTAGTTCTTAGGAGTTCCTACTTAAAGTTTTGGTTATGGTCTTTATGCCACACACATCAGCAATGCCAGCAGGTACTGAGGACAACAGCAAAGAGAAACAGTGTTTCAAAGTATTTACTAATTGAGAAACAATTAGAAATTGGCTCAGTCATGTTGGGTTGTTCTCTCTCTCTCTCTCTCTCTCTCTCTGCTTCCCTCTCCCCACCCCCATATACAGTCATCTGGCATGATCATGAGAGGACAAGAAAGAGGACAGCAAAGTTTTGGGGTTGTTTTTGGTTTTTGCTTTTTAACTTTTATTTGGAAAGAATTACAGATTTACAGGAAGTGCAGTGATAGTTCAGGAGGGGCAGGATGCCGTGTTACTACCGAACGGTGGTGAAATTTCCAGCTTCCTACTTGCCAATTCTGACACCATCTGGGAAGGGAAAGGGAAGGGTGCCTCATTGCTGGGTGGGGATGGAAGTCAGCATCCCACATGACTTGCACTGAAACCCTTTTCAGGGACGGGGAGCTGAGTAGGAATGAAAGGGTCAGCTTCCCACCAGGTCTTCTTTGAGGGGGCAGGGGATATCCTAAGCAAGGATGAAAGTGTAGGCCACCCTCTTGGCCTTTGTTGACAGGGGTGGGGATGGGCCCTGTTTTTTTTCCATGCTATTTGGCTGGGTTAGAGTGGCGTCTTTGTTCAGGACACTGTAGAAGAATAACATAGACTGAGTAGCTTATAAACAAGAGAAATTTATTTCTCACAGTCTGGAGCCTGGGAAGTCCAAGATCAAGAGGCTGGCAGATTCATTGAAGAGTTCTCACTTCCTTGTTCATAGACAGTTGTGTCTCCATGTTCAAAAGTCTTCAATCACCATAGGATGAAAGTACTAAAAAAGAAGTTAAAACTGTGATTTTATACAGTACCCACTTGGTGAGATAAAAGTAGAAAATATTTTATCTTAACTGCTAGCACTTCACTGCAAACTCTTTTCTGCCTCATTTCCCATTACAGACCTTAGTTTATCCTACACACATCTTTACACTACTCAACCTCTCAAGCGTATCCTAACATTTTCACAATTCTGTGAACTGTACTTTTGCTTTAATTATAAAATAAAAGGACTCCAATCCTTGAGAGGTCATCAGTTGGGAACAAGCCTTAAATGATAGCAAAATAAATGTGAAATTTTAGGAAAATATAAGAGGCCATTGAAGTCTCTCTAATATGGAAAAGATGGTAGGATTCAAAGCCAGTGGCCAAGAAAGAATTCCTGAGATGCCGTTGGTACCAAAAAAAAAGTGGTTTTATTAAAGCACAGGGACAGCACCTGTGGGCAGCACTGGGGTCAGAAGGAGTAGCCCATTACATACTTTCAAGTTGGGAGGGGGCTAGGGACAACACAAGCCTCCCAGGTATTTTGCAACAAGGTTTCCAGGACCCTGAGGGGGCTAGCTGTTATTACAATTTATTAAGCCCTCAGTCCTGAGACCCTTCAGATGTATATCAATGGGTTATATAGTTGGAGGATAACTGCCAGCATGTATCTTGATGGGGGGGGGCAGAGATAAAGGAAGTTTCCAAAGAATTTTTACATGCTAAAGTAGACTTACAAGATCCTGGGGGTGGGGCTAAGAATGCCTTTTGCCATTGGCAAAGTATTAGGGGCAGCTGAGTCCCTAGAGGAATGTCACCCTGCCTGTTTCAGGGACTTGTCAATGTGCTGTAGGCAGTAAGGAAATGTAATAATTTTTCTTCTGCCTTTGTTTCCCCCATCACCCTGCAGCTGCCTCTTCCCGGCTGTCCCCACCCCTCAGTCTGCAGACTGCCTGCCTGTTTCTTCCTACACCCCCAGCTGCCTTTGGTTTCCTATGGGTGCCCTCTGTGGAGGGAAGGAAGGGGAGGAGTGCACTGTGATTACCCGAGGCCTTCATCTGCCTCACCACTTTGAGCTGGAAAAAGTCGGGAATGGGCCTCCACAGGGAGGTTCCTATGGCAGAACTATCTTGTCTGCTGGTTAATAGCTAACTGGCTTGCTTCCTTTATTGCCCACGCACACTTGGCTATCTTCCAGGTTGCGAGGCTGTTTGCCTTTCCGATGGCAAGAAAGGAGTTTTCTTTCACTGCCCATGCAATATGAGAAACAAAACATTGAGCAAAGGACAAAGACACCAAAGGAAACCTGTTCTACGAAGCTATCTGGATTCTGTGGTTGAGAAGGGATTTAATGATTAGAACCAATCTATCACTCGTTCGTCCCACAAATGCTTGTTGAGGATGGCCTTCCTATCTGGACGGAAGCCGGTGGTGAGTTAAATGCTGAGCAAGGAGGCTTTGTGGGGAAGCTCCAACCAGGGGCGCCACAGGAAACACTAATGGCCAGGCCACAGGCTGGACACAGGCTAGACATACACAGTAGCTTCCCACAGGTTTTCCTTTCTCTTTTTTACTCATTCACCACGGACAGAAATAGCAGATAAGGTCTGAGGGGTAGGAGGCCTAGGATTTGGGTCCTGGTACTGATTAAGACTTTTAAAGGTTTAACTTCCCGTATTCATTAAACTTCCCCATCTGTCAAATGGTCACATGCATTTCTGCCTCCTACATTGTTCAGCACTATTTTGAGGATCAAACGTGGACAATAATAGAAGATGTTGAGTAAATGGATATTATCACATTAGCTAAATGCCTCCAATTCAGGCACCCCAGTCGTGCGTGGCTCTGCCTCAGCTATATAATGAATGAACGAGAAAACCCACCTCGCCCCTGACAGCTTGAGAAACTACGATGTTATACATGCCTCGGAGCCACATGAAGCCTGATTCATACTGTATCCCTGGGTGACAAAAAGCAATTCTTGCAGAGCCAATGAGCCATTGCCTCTGCTCCCTGGATGGTGCAGACAGAACCCAAATTTATTTCCTGCATCAAAGCCATAGACAACACAGGAAAGATTTGTTGCTAATTCCCAAGCACTTGCAGACACTCAACAAATGATGCTGGTGATATTGGCTATGAATTAGGGGCCTAAAGTCTGCCCTTGATGAAATCCTGCCAGACTTTCACAAACGTGATTTGGTCCCGTTGAAAGAAGCAGCTGGGGAGCAAAGAATAGCCCCGTTTCCCAGGTCAGCGAGGAGAGCTGTGGTCAGCCTGATGCTGAGCTCTTCGGGCTGGGTGCCACGTCCCTGTCGATGACGAAAACTGCAGAGAGGAAAGTACATCTCTGGGAACAAACATTCTATTCTAGGACATCATGACCCTGTGGGATATTTATACAGGTCAAAGCTGTCTTTTTAAAGGGGTTTTGTCTCTTGTTTTCTTTGTTAACTGACACTCTCTAAAGACCCCAGCGCACTTTTATACTCAGTTTGGAGAATAAACATGAAAACAAAATTGTCCCAAGAAAGTAATTCACATGATTATCATGAGTTCTTTAAACATTTCTTTTTTTTTTTTTTTTAATTTATTTGACAGAGAGAAACACAGCCAGAGAGGGAACACAAGCAGTGGGAGTGAGAGAGGGAGAAGCAGGCTTCCTGCCGAGCAGGGAGCCTGATATGGGACTCGATCCCGGGTCTCTGGGATAATGATCTGAGCCGAAGCCAGTCGCTTAACCAACTGAGCCACCCAGATGCCCCTATAGGTCTACTTTTTAATCTGTACTCTATATCCAGAAAGTTTCCAAGTCAGCTTGGGTTTCCCTGTTTAAAATAAGGATCGCACAATTCATTAAGGTAAAAATACATGAAATTTCATTGAATGTGGCAGACCCAGGATACACTAACTTTTCATTATCTCTCACAATGGGGTCCTCCCCAAAATAAACTCTAAAGCAATGTCTGAAAGACAAATAAATATGTGAGCCAGAAAACAAAGACGGAGGTAAAAGAAAATCCTGTGCATTACTTTTTTTTTTTTTTTTTTTTTTTTAAGATTCCATTCATTTGACAGAGAGAAACACAGCCAGATAGGAAACACAAGCAGGGGGAGCGAGAGAGGGAGAAGCAGGCCTCCCATCGAGCAGGCAGCCCGATGTGGGACTCGACCCCGGGTCTCCGGGATCATGACCTGAGCCGAAGGCAGTCGCTCAACCAACTGAGCCACCCAGGCACCCCAAATAAATAAAATCTTAAAAAAAAAAAAAAGTAGACCTATAGAAATTGCAATACCATTCATGAGGCCAGCCTACCAGTTGATTGCAAATGACAGAAAATCTATTCAAATTTATGCTTTTAAAAAAAGTATTGGAGGTTTTTTTTTTTTAAAAAGATTTTTTTTTAAAATTTATTTGACAGAGAGAAACACAGCCAGAGAGGGAATACAAGCAGGGGGAGTGAGAGAGGCAGAAGCAGGCTTCCCGCCGAGCAGGGAGCCCGATGTGGGACTCGATCCCGGGTCTCCCGGATCTCCGGGATCATGACCTGAGCTGAAGGCAGTCGCTTAACCAACTGAGCCACCCAGGCGCCCCAATACCATAGTCTTAAACAGTAGACATTTTGCATAAATAATGAATCTTGGAACACCGGAAAAATAAAATAATATAATTTAAAAAGACCAAAAAACAAAAACAGTAGACATTTATTTTTCACAGTTCTAGGGGCTAGAAACTCTGAGATAAAAGTCCTGGCCAATTTGGTTTCTAGTGAGAACCCTCTTTTTGGCTTTTAGATGACTATATTCTCTCTGTGTCTTCAAGGGTTGGGGGGATGGGAGGGTGGGGGAGGAAAAGTGTGGTGGAGAGAGAGGGAGAGAAACCAAGGCCTCTGGTGTCTCTTCTTATATGGGCACTGATCCCATCATAAAGGCCCCACTTCTATGATCTCATATAAACCTAACCACCCCCAGAAGGCCCCACCTCCAAATACGATCACACTGGGGGTTTGAGCTTCAAAATATGAATTTTACGGGGACACAAACATTCAGTCCCTAGCAGGGTGAGATGCTAAGATTAAATATTCAGGAATAAATGAATGAATAAATGAATAAATATTCAGAGCAGGAGAACTGATCCAGGACGGAGCCAGGACTGATTGCTAGTTCAGTTTTAAGAGTCTGAGACAGTAGTCAAGCCCTCTTGCCCGGACACACAGGGCAGTCTGTCATGTAGTTAGGCACAAGGAACTAAGGCCACTCTGAGAGGGACAGGCAGGATTATCATTAGGCTGAGCTTGGAAACAAAGGCAAGATGGAATGGACAGACTGAGCCAGCAGGAGGAGTTTGGTGGTTCCCCGCCTCCCCTGCCATCCCCCCACAGCCACACTGAGGGAAGAGCTGTCTCTGCTGAAGGATGTGGTCCTAGGAGAAGTGGGAGCGTAGGCCTCAACCCCTCAGCCTGGGACTCCCATGGTGATTTCTCTGAGCTCAGGGCACCGTCAACAGTCACATATGAATGACCTGAGGCCCTGGGACCATCAGCATTGATTTGTTTGCTGGTATAGTTTCTCAATTATTGACCATTTAACCAAGATCTTAGCTAATGTCTGATTTCCAGGAAGAAAAAAGAGCCATTAATAGAATTTCTAGATAAAGGATTGTCATTTTCCTAGTATGCTCGTTGCGTCACACCACATCTAGAATCTTACCCACAGGGCACCTGGGTGACTCAGTCGGTTATGTGTCTGCCTTTGGCTCAGGTCATGATCCCAGGGTCCTGGGATCAAGTCCCTCATTGGGCTCCTTCCTCAGCGAGGAACCTGCTTCTCCCTCTGCCTGCTGCTCCCTCTGCTTGGGCTCTCTCTCAACCTCTCTCTTTCTCTGACAAATAAATAAATAAAATCTTTTTTAAAAAAGATCCTAGAATCTCACCTGCAGTTCTGAGAGCCATTTTTAGGGTAGAATTACCTGCAAACATATCCTACATAGACTAAAGAGACTGGAAGATTGGGAGGGAGGGATTCAAAAAAGGAAGATTGAAGGAAGAACATTTCTGTCTTCAGATATTTGAAGAGATCATGGGAGCAGTTTGCAGAACTAGCAAGAAAGTAGATTTTGTCAGCTACTTAAAAAAGAATTTTTGGACAATTAGAACTTTCCAACCGTGGCATAGAAGTTGTACATTTCCTATAAGTGGAACTGATAAAAAATCACAAGCTTGCCTTTCTGACATCATTCCTGCCTGTGTATCCAGTGGGTCTACCAGACACCTATTCTCTTCTCTTTAACAGCACTACTCAGATTTAATATGCTATGACCCACCTGGGAACTATTAGAATGCAGGCTGATTCTGGAGGTCTAGGGCAGGACCAGAGATTCTGCATATCTAACAAGCTCCCAGGTGATGCTGAGGCTGCTGTCTGTGGGCACACCTTGAAAGAGCAAGGCCCTATGGCTGAGGCTTCCAGACTTAGTGTACGTTGGAATCACCTGGGAAAGGGGCATTAGGGAAAAAGGTAATGATACCTGAGTCTCTCATTCAGAGTGTTTAGTTAGCATGAGTGTGGCCTGGGCATCAGGAGTTTTCAAAGCTCTCCAGGTGGTCCAAATACACAGCTAAGTTTAAGGACCACTGCTCTTGGCCTTTCAAAAATCATTCAACACTGGCTCAGAGGTTACTTCTATAAAGATCTTTAATTGAAATGTAATTATCTAGGGTTAGTCAGGTCTTCTTAGTTACACATAGTTAACACAGGTTCAACATTTTGGAGAAAGACTGTGTAGTATTTATTAATTCTCATAATTTGTGGAACATTAGGCCACAGAATGCCTCAAGTTCCTTCCAAATCTAAGATAAACGACCGCGCGGATTCAAAATCTGTGGTTGGAAACCTCCTTTGGCAGTACATTCATTTGACCACAAGGTGGGGATAAAGTAACAGAATATGATACAACAAACCTCGGAGAAACCTGGAAAGCCAGTGACCTACGCTGGCCACACTCCTGGTTTCCAACTGAGACGAAACACTGGCCACAGTCTCCTTGGCAAATCTAACAGCTCTGGACAAATATATACCCGCCCAATGTGACTACAGGTTTAAGCAGTTCACAGACCTGAAATTAAACTTCAGCCAAGGCTAAAGATGAGTTACTCCCTCTCACCCGGCCTCCCCATATCAATTACATGGAGCCTCTAGCACTCCCACCTCCACCCATCTCAGCAACTGACCTACCTCCTGCTTCACAGAGAAAAAGAAGAAATCAGACTCAAATCTGCCTATTTCTCTAACCCACTCCCTTGTTTCTTCCATCTGCTTGGAATGGGGTGCCTTGTCTTTTTGCTGAAAGCTAAATCCTCCAGGAGCATGCCTTACCCACTTGCCCTGGGCTCCAGGAAGGTTCATGGCCCCTCCACTCTATGCTCTTATATTTTCTCATGCAAATTTTTAAAATAACTCATTTTCTCAATACAAAAGCAGTATATGGTTTTTATTTTTAAATAAACAGAAAAGCAAAGGGCATAACAGAAAATACCCATAAATCTTATAAACATTTATGTCTTTATTCCGGATAGTTACTGAGTTGATATACATTCTGTGCTTATAAGAACATGATCATGTTATGCAAAAACTGTTTAAGACTTGACTATTTAACTTAATATAATTGAACATCTTTTGATCTTCACACATTTTCACTGGCATATATGGTTCTTAACCAAACACATTCATTTGATTCATCCACAGGGATTTTTAAGCATATATTTGAATGCCAATTACTAAGATTCTTATTTACTAGGTCTGGTGTGAAGCCTGGAAATCTGTATATTTAGAAAGTCTTACTTGTGCTTTTGAAGTGTAACATTGGGAATATAATTTTTAATTCAATTTTATTGAGTTATAATTTACATACAACAAAATGCACATATTCTAAGATCCAGTTCAGTGAGTTTTGACAAGCTTATACACCTCTACAACCACCCAAATAACCAAGATATAAAACATTTCCATCACTCCAAAATTTTTTTTTGTCCTCCTTGCCAATCCTCTACTGCAGTCCTAACTCCAGGAAACAACTGATCAATTTCCTGTCACTATAAATTAGATTTATCTTTCCTAGAGATTTCATATCATTGTAATTAGACAATAGGTACCCTTTCGTGTCTGGCTTATTTTGCTCAGTATAATGTTTTTCAAATTCAGCCAGTGTTGAATGCATGAGCAGTTTGTTCCTTTCTATTGGTGGGTAGTATTCCAGGGTATGGATATACCAAAATCTGCCTATCTACTCAGCTGCTAGTAGACATTTGTATTGTTTTTCAGGCTTTGGCTGTTAGGAAACATTCACGTGCAAGTCTTTCATTTCTCTTGGGAAATACTTAGGAGTTGATGCCTGGGTCATGTGGAGAGTGTATTCCCATTTATTTGGCAATTTATTGAATGTCTGCCCTTGGGAAAGTAACTTACCTCTCTGAAACTTGTTGTAAATGGGATTATCAATCTAGAATTTTAAGCCCAGGATTCTCTACCACTGGCTATTAGGGAACATTTGTAACAATAAAAACAAGATGACAAGCCGGCTTTTTATACGATATGAAAATTAGGACAGTAATATGTTTTTATGAGTAGACATAACTATAATTTAGCAGTAAAAGCATTATTGAATAACTAGAAGTCTAATATTAGGATCCAAATAAATCAGGAGGGATCTGTTATGGGTGATAAGGCCATCTGGGCAATCTAGGAGAATGTGGCTTTAGAATCATGCTCACAATCCTTGGAAAACCACATGGCCCCTCGCTTTCAAACTCTCCCCATATCCTTATAATATAGCCTGTCTCTTTCTAGGCCTACTGTTCCTCCCTGTGAACTCCAGACTGTGTTTGCTGTGTGCACCAATGCTCCTCTATACAGGGCAGATGTTTGTATCTGAACTTGCACAGCACTACCAATCAGGTCCTCAAATGAATAAAACCTGTCCAGATCCTCTATGCTGCATTCTGCACTCCCCAGCGGCCTCTCAGAGACCACACACTATAGCTGGGATATTTCCCCCACCTCTCTTGAATGTGTAGGCTGGCTTACCAACCAGTCCCATGCCCAATGCCCAGTCCCTTACCACCAGGATCCTTCTCCTAGCTTCTCTGGCACCATCACTGGTCATCACCTGGTCTTAGACTTTCAGCCTAACCTTTTCAGAACTACCTGGCCCCTAACTCCCTGCTTATTAAGAAAATAGTCCAAAAAAGACTTGATACTGTCTATAAAGCACTACTATTTGCCTCCTTTTACATGTGCTTGATATAAAAAGGTTAAAAGATCAATTGATTAATATAAGAAGTCTACTCAAGTTCAAAACTTCAGAGAAATTGGTTTTATACTAGGTGATTTTATGAGGTTCTAGAAAACATCCTGACTTTAAAGCCAAAGGCATCCTGCTCTTTAGGAGAGTTAGTGAGCAGTGGTTTGAAAGCAGGGGAGATAAACAAAGAGTGCTCTGCCCAGACCCAGGGTCCCATCGCGGCACCGGCCTTACTACCCACATTCTACTTTTATTTCTTTAAACAACCACAGTCCTCAGTGATGCAACTTCCTTTCTACTTCTGTTTTCATTTCACTGTTTTTTGCCCCTTGAGGGTTCTCTTATTTCTGTTATCTCTGCAGCACAGTTAAAATAATGTGCCTTGGAATTGATCCAAATACACGAGTGTTTTGCTTCAGGAATTTTTCAGAATACTATCACCATATAGCCAGTAGAAGAATTTCCTGACCCAATATTTTTGCTCTCTAATCTTCCAGAAATATAACTATTTAAGTTGATAAATCTGAATTTATATCTCACCTCGGCCAGTTACTACCTCTGGAGTGATTTGGGTAAGTCACTTAATGTTTTTAAACTTCAATTTCCCTATTAATGGAATAAGTACAATAATACCTCTAAAATAATATAAAGTTGTTGCAATGATTAGTATAATGGTGATAAGCACTTCACAAAGAGCCCAGAATATAAATCTTAACTGAATGCTCAATAAATTTTAACCATTTTTCCTTTTGCTGTTAAAGATGTGATCTTTTGTAACCTAGTTCTTATAAATCTTTCATAGCCTAGTTCTTCAGCTATGAAATGAAAATTTCAGGTTCCTTGGAATTATATGAGAGAACAAATGCAAAGTACCAACATAGTACCTGGCACATAGAGAGCATCCAGTAAATTGTAATGATTATTATTATGTATAGTAATTATGAAAAAATCAGCAGGGTATACATAAAAGTCTTGTCTGCACTAATTTAGTAAATATTAAGTTGTTCATAAAGATATCTTGCCACATTAAAAAATAAGCTTGGAAAGTTTTGATGAGTAGCTTCTAATATAGCAATACTCTTACTAAATTCTGTGTGTCAATGTCTTCTACCCCTCACTTTCCTTGGCTCTTAGAATGCTCTCAGGTGGATAAGGTAACATTAGAATACAATCACCTACATCAACTAAAAAAAACAAAAAACAAATTCTGGGACTGAGAAGCAATGGCCTTTGTCTCTACTGTGTAAATGTTCAAGGGAACTGATTAGAATATTCACTGCACATCTGAAATGAAATGCATTTTATAAATGTGTCTAACACTGCATATTATTCTAATTTTGTTTTAAAGTATTGGGTTGGCTTTAAATTTCTTTAATTACTAGGTCATATAAATTATTATATTTTATTGGCTCTGATTGGCTTTGTATGTACCTTTTATTTCTGGTGAATTGGTATTTATGTCTATATTTGAGGTGTTTTTGAATTGTTTCTAAACTTAAATTACTCTCTTGCTATTTCCAGTATCTGATTAGGAGATCTGTATTCTAAGTTTTGTCTCTGCCATGACTAACTGTCTCACCAGGAGTAAATCAATCACTTGCTCTTTCTCTCTCTCTCTCTCTTTCTGGGTCTCAGTTCTCTTATTAATCAAATGGAGGAGCTGGATTAAGGGATCTGCAGTCTCCATCCCAATTCTATTGATACGTGATTCCCTACCCTATATCTAGCATGTAAAGTACCTTCCTGAATATGCTAAGATTGAGAAAATGCAGATTGTATGATAGGTCAAGCATTTCATATAGGGTTTGGGCATTCAAAGCAAGAAACAAATATCAAGGTTTAAAAAAAGGGGGGGGGGACCGAAAAGCACTAAAGATGGTAAGTTCCAGCTGTGATTATTTCATTCTGGAGGGGAACCTGAAAACCAGGATTCTTCCATCTGGTGTAACATTTCCTCAAGGCCGATGGAAGGGCTGCTGTCTCTGATCTCTAACTGGGATAAGACATCTTCAGTAAGCAATCCGGCTTCGGTGGGATCGCCTCCACAAAGCATTAGCAGCAATCTTTCGGGGACTTAATTAGGTGGCCCTAAATGCCAGAACAAGATCCAGAGTCTGCGTTGGTAAGCAGAGAGCAGGACTAAGTAATATAGGTTCCTGCTGTGCATGACACTACACCTTCCAGGTGGAAAAGAACATTCGTTGAAAGGTCACGCTGGGGTATGAGGGGAAGAACAGCCCACATTCCTGGCCCCGTAGGACATACGCAAGAGGCTGGTGGGTGTGACAGAGATGCTGGATCGTCGCCGCCCCGCTGCCTTTAAGAGAGGAACTCGAACTGTCTATACAAGGCACCTCCCTCTCCGGAGATTCTTGATTCTCCTAACTAGAAAAAGTTACATTAAAGGTACCATCAAATCAGTCTCGTGCCTCATGAAGGGAAACAGAAACGATTCCCGTAGAAGGGAGGGAGCAAACGGACTTGGCCACCTCTCTTGACTGCCCCGCCAGCCCGCCCAAGCAGGGCTCAGGCGCGGGCGCAGTAGAGCGACCACGCAGGTCGAGTGGGTGTTCTCCACCAACTAGCGGCGTAGAAATGTTTCGGAGTCATTGATTGGCTCAATAGGCTGGCGGGCTCAGGAAATCAGAGCTGCGGTTGGCTGAGGCGTTGCCGTGGTGACAGGTCGCGCACAGGCGCATTGCACGTTGGCGGAGGCCCGGTGGCTACTAGGCAACAGCAAACATTCCTGACTACAGTCAACTTTCTACTACCACCCCTGGCTTTGCTGTCTGTGGAGACCCTCCGCCGCGGCGACTGTGGCTACCCTAGGTGACTTGTGAGTGCTGAGGAATAGAGCTGTGAAGCTGGGCTGCGACTTCCAGGCCAGGAAGTCAGCTTGGCTTTCGGAGCAGGTAAGGATAAGGCTCAGAGAAGGAGAGAAAGTCAGTGGGAAAGCATTCAGCGGCCCTTTACTACCTACCTATCCGTTTAGAAGGGTGGAAAGTGAGGAATAGAGGTTTCAGGAGACTTGTCCAAGGTCTCACACGGGGTGATCAGTTCTAGAGGGCGCTACTCGATATGGTAGCCACTAGCCCCAAGTGGCGAGTCTGAATTGAAATCTGATGTGAAGTCGAAGATGTAGTAACAAACGATGAATTAAAACATTATTAAGTTTTATATTGATTACATGTTGAAATGAGAATATTTTGGACACGTTAAATCACATTGGTTTTGTTTTTGTTTTTTAAAGATTTTATTTACTTATTTGACAGAGAGAGACACAGCAAGAGAGGGAACACAAGCGGAGGGAGTGGGAGAGGGAGAAGCAAGGCCTCCCATCAAGCAGGGAGCCTCATGTGGGCGGATCCCAGGATCCTGGGATCATGACCTGAGCTGAAGGCTTACGCCCTTCGACTGAACCACCCACGTTTCCCATAAAAAACATTGTTTAAAAATTTTATTTCGGGCGCCTGGGTGGCTCAGTTGGTTAGGCGACTGCCTTCGGCTCAGGTTATGATCCCGGAGAGCAGGGATGGAGTCCCACATCCGGCTTCCTGCTCGGCGGGAAGCCTGCTTCTCCCTCTCTCACTCCTATTGCTTGTGTTCCCTCTCTGGCTGTGTTTCTCTCTGTCTAATAAATAAAATCTTTAAAAAAATTTTATTTCACCAGTTCCTTTTTTGGTTTTTTTCATATGGTTACCTGGAAAATTAACATTGCACAGGACATTCTGATGGGCCAGCACAGTTCTAGACTAAAACCTCGGTCCGCTGACACCTGTTTCGAGAACATATGTGCTATGGTACTATTTTTTTTTTATTGTTACTAAAATTTTTTTTCCAGTGTTTCAAGATTCATTCCCCATTCCCCACACCCAGTGCTCCATGCTTTAGGTGTCCCCAGTACCCACCACCAGGCTCTCCCATCCCTCCACCCCCCTCCCTCCAAGTCCCTCAGTTTGTTTCTGTGTTCAAAGTCTCTGTTGTTTCGTTTCCCTCCCTAGATTA
>PITA01017076.1:0-15523 GCA_004023965.1 Spilogale gracilis | reverse complement strand
CACCACATCTTCTTTATCCATTCATCTGTTGTTGGGCACCTTGGCTCTTTCCACAGTTTGGATATTGTGGCCATTGCTGCGATGAACATTGGGGTGCATATGGCCCTTCTTTTCACTACATCCGTATCTTTGGGGTAAATGCCCAGTAGTGCAATTGCAGGGTCATAGGGTAGCTCTATCTTTAATTTTTTAAGGAATCTCCACACTGTTTTCCAAGGCGGCTGCACCAGTTTACATTCCCAGCTATGGTACTATTTTGAAGGGAAGTATCTCCACCGGTCTGGTGGGGTGGGAGCATGAGTGGTGGTGAGGCTGCAAGACCGCTCTAGGCTCATAGTTGTACGAATCAGAATGTGCATTTTAACAATTTCCTCATGCATATGAAAGCTCTAGGTGCAGGTTCTAAGATTTAGTCTTCAACTCCTATTTTTTCCCTTTGGTTATTTTTGGTTTTGGAGTACCTAGGCTGTATTTCTCAGGTTGCCTGCATTAAAATTACCTGCATTTTTTTAGTCCTAATCAATTTTTATTTTTTAATAAGAGTAATAAGAAGATATCAAAATATAAATTTCCAAGAAGTTAAATTATTAATCAGCATTGTGAAATTTCACCTTGTTTCCTTGTCATCAGATTACATTTCAAATTTATTTTATAGTATGCTTCAGGTTTTTATTTTTATTTTTTTATTGTTACTTAAATTTTTGGAGGGAGGGGGTGGGGGATGGGAGAGCCTGGTGGTGGGTACTGGGGACATCTAAAGCGTGGAGCACTGGGTGTGGGGAATGGGGAATGAATCTTGGAACACTGGAAAAAAAATTACCTGCATCTTTAACAAGCTCCCCTAGAGATATTTTGCATACACAAGGATGAAAACCATCTCAGTACTAATTGTGGTTCTTCCTTCCAAGTCTAGACCAGTATGGTCCTTAGTCAGTGCCATCTACAGCATCTAAGAACTTGTTAGAAATGCAAATTCCTGGATCCTGCCCCAGCTACTTGAAGACCAGGCATTTTTCATTTCTCTGATTCAAGTCCTTTAGTTTGGAAGAAGTGGGTAACTTTGTGGGTTTTCTTTAGGGGCGAACAAATTCACTCCCTAGTTCTTTTTTTTTTTTTTAAAGACTTTATTTATTTATTTGACAGAGAGAAACACAGTGAGAGAGGGGAACACACGCAGAGGGACTGAGAGAGGGAGAAGCAGGCTCCCCACTTGGCGGGAAACCTGATGTGGGGCTCCATCCAGGGTCTCCAGGATCATGACCTGAGCTGAAAGCAGTCGCTTAACCAACTGAGCCACCCAGGCACCCCAGCAGTCCCTAGTTCTTAAGTCAAATCCATGAGTACCACTTCCCCAGTTCTTTTGTTCTACTTTTCATTTTTCTTTTGCTGAGCCTCTTTCTAGGAGTGAGAATGTCTTTTCACACCTCAGAGAAGGATGTCAAACTGAAAAATATCGAAGAGCAGGTGGAAAACCCTGCCCTTGCAAGACTCAACAGTATAACAGCAAAGGGAAGACTGAGTTTTGTAGTACCCACTGAAAATGAATTTGACACACAATTCCTGACGTTTAGGCATAATACAAAAGCTCAAGAGAGAACAAGAAAACGACAGCAGCCTATAAAACTAGAGCCTCTGGTAAGTTCAAAAACCAGAATTTTAGCCACTTTGGGGTACATAGAAAGTTGAAAAATTCCTATAGGAGATGGTCATTTCCGGAATCTTAATTAACAAAGAAGGAATGAAAGGCTAAAAGTTAACACTTGTTTTTGAAGCTGAAAACACTGTAAACATTTATTTAAAAAAAAATACGGAGTTCTAGGCACTATTCAAGGTAGGGGATACAGTTGTGAACAAAGTTTTCTAACAGATAAATCCTCTCTAGGATTATATACAATACAGATACTTAGTTATATAAGTTAGAAGGCGCTTTTAGATATTTAGGGTACCATTTAATACTGGTACCTTCAGGAATAATAATATATATGTTATACATAGAGTCATATCAATATAATACTTCTAAAGTAATAAATGCCTAGTATCCTGAAAATTTTTGTGCATGTCTGAAAATACTTAATTTTAAGAATCCATTAATGCCTTTGGATAATTCTAAATCCGTGGAAAGGAGCATTGAATGTGCATAAAGTAAAATGAAGATTATCACTCGCATCCTGGGACATTACTTACTGTTGTTTGCAGTTGCTCTTTAGGTTGTTTATGTTTATTCAAGTGTTTGTGCATGTATGTGTGTTTGTGTGTATAAACATATATATCTTTAAAATAATATTATGCAATGCATACTGATTTTCAAAGTGAAATAAACATACAGAAATTTTTCCAATCCATACATAATAAACTATCTTTTTGAACAGTGGTACAGTATTATTGCCTGGGTGTGCCATAATAAATATGCATTAACTGGTGTCCTATTGATAGATAGGACTATTTGTTTTGTTATTTGTTTTGTTATTGTTTTTATTTTGTGATTACAGATAATGCTGCATTGAATGGCCACGCTTTGGTATATGTAAAGATAATTCCTAGAAGTGTCATTTTATAGGTCATTGGAATTCTGAACATTTTTAATTTTGAAAAATATTGCTCAATTGCAACTAAATTGCAGTTACCTGTCTACTTACAGTGTAAAATAAGGCCTATTTGCCTACATCTTTGCCACACCTGACCCTTAGTTCTTTAATTTTTGCTAGACTGATAGGTTAAAATGGCATCACATTGTTGTAATTTGCATCTTATTAGTGAAGTGTATTTTCATCCACTCATTGGCATATTGCTGTTTTGTAGATTCTGTTCATAACCTTTGTCTACTTTAACATTAAATTATTGGGCACCTGGCTGGCTCAGTGGGTGGAGCGTGCCACTCTTGATTTCAAGGGTGGGAGTTCAGGCACGAGTTGGGTGAAGACAGCGCTTGAAAGTAAAATCTTTTTTTTTTTAATTTAAATTTTTTTTTCCAATGTTCCAAGATTCATTCTCCGTTCCCCACACCCAGTGCTCCACGCTTTAGGTGTCCCCAGTACCCACCACCAGGCTCTCCCATCCCTCCATCCCCCTCCCTCCAAGTCCCTCAGTTTGTTTCTGTGTCCAAAGTCTCTGTTGTTTCGTTTCTCTCCCTAGATTACCCTAGTTCCCATTTACTATCCTTCTCCCACTGTCCTCCAGGTTACCCCTCATGCACCGCAAGTAAGTGAAACCATGCGATACTTGACTTTCTCTTCTTGGCTTATTTCACTCAGCATAATCTCTTCCAGTCCAGTCCATGTTGCTACAAAAGTTGGATATTCATTCTTTCTGATGGAGGCATAGTATTCGATTGTATATATGTACCACATCTTCTTTATCCATTCATCTGTTGTTGGGCACCTTGGCTCTTTCCACAGTTTGGCGATTGTGGCCATTGCTGCGATGAACACTGGGGTACATATGGCCCTTCTTTGGGGTAAATGCCCAGTAGTGCAATTGCAGGGCCATAGGGTAGCTCTATCTTTAATTTTTTAAGGAATCTCCACACTGTTTTCCAAAGCGGCTGCACCAGTTTACATTCCCACCAACAATGTAAGAGGGTTCCCCTTTCTCCGCAGCCGCTAAAATACTTGTTGTTTCCTGTCTTGTTAATTTTGGCCATTCTGACTGGTGTAAGGTGGTATCTCAGTTTGGTTTTGATTTGAATTTCCCTGATAGCTAGTGACGCTGAACATTTTGTCATGTGTATGTTAGCCATTTGTATATCTTCTATGGAGAAGTGCCTCTTCATGTCTCTTGCCCATTTTTTGATGTGTTCAACTTTTTGGGTGTTGAGTTTGAGTAGTTCTTTATAGATCTTGGATATCAGCCCTTTGTCTGTAGTGTCATTTGCAAATATCCTCTCCCATTCTGTGGGTTGCTTCTTTGTTTTGTTGACTGTTTCCTTTGCTGTACAGAAGCTTTTTATTTTGATGAAGTCCCAGAAGTTCATTTTGGCTTTTGTCTCCTTTGCCTTTGGAGAGTGTCTTGAAAGAAGTTGCTGTGGCCGATGTCAAAGAGGTTACTGCCTATGTTCTCTTCCAGGATTTTGATGGATTCCTGCCTCACGTTGAGGTCTTTCATCCATTTCCAGTTTGCCTTTGTGTGTGGTGTAAGAGAATGGTCTAGTTTCATTCTTCTATATGTAGCTGTCCAATTTTCCCAGCACCATTTATTGAAGAGACTGTCTTTTTTCCACTGGATATTTTTTCCTGCTTTGTCAAAGATGATTTGCCCATAGATTTGTGGGTCCATATGTGGGCTCTCTACTCTGTTCCGTTGGTCTATTTCTCTGTTTTTGTGCCAGTACCATGCTGTCTTGGTAATCACAGCTTTGTAATAAAGCCTGAAGTCAGGTAATGAGATACCCCCAGCTTTGCTTTTCTTCTTCAGGAATTCCTTAGCGATTCGGGGTCCTTTTGGTTCCATATAAATTTTAGGATTGTTTGTTCCAACGCTTTGAAGAATGTTGGTGGAATTTTGATCGGAATGGCATTGAAAGTATAGATTGCTCTGGGCAGTATAGACATTTTGACAATGTTTATTCTTCCGATCCATGAGCATGGAATGCTCTTCCATCTTTTTGTGTCTTCTTCAATTTCTTTCGTGAGTGTTTTGTAGTTCCTCGAGTACAGATCCTTGACTTCTTTGGTTAGGTTTATTCCTAAGTATCTTATAGTTTTTGGTGCTATAGTAAACGGAATTGATTCTCTGATTTCCCTTTCTATTTTTTTGTTGTTAGTGTATAAGAATGCAACTGATTTCTGTGCATTGATTTTGTATCCTGCCACATTACTGAATTGTTGTATGAGTTATAGTAGTTTGGGGGTAGAGTCCTTTGGGTTTTCCACATAGAGTATCATGTCGTCTGCAAAGAGCAAGAGTTTGACTTCTTCTTTGCCAAGCTGGATACCTTTTATTTCTTTCTGTTGTCTGATTGCTATTGCTAGGACTTCTAACACTATGTTGAACAGTAGTGGTGAGAGTAAGCATCCTTGCCTTGTTCCTGATCTCAGAGGAAAGGCTGTCAGTTTTTCCCCATTTAGGATGATATTCGCTGTGGGTTTTTCGTAGATAGATTTTATGAGGTTGAGAAATGTTCCCTCTATCCCTATACTTTGAAGAGTTTTGATCAGGAACGGGTGTTGTATTTTGTCAAATGCCTTTTCTGCATCAATTGAGAGTACCATGTGGTTCTTCTCTCTTCTCTTATTGATTTGTTCTATCACGTTGATTGTTTTGTGAGTGTTGAACCACCCTTGCATCCCTTGGATAAAACCCACCTGGTCATGGTGGATAATCTTTTTAATGTATTGTTGGATCCTGTTAGCAAGGATCTTGTTGAAAATCTTTGGCATCCGTATTCATCAGCGATATTGGTCTGAATTTCTCCTTTTTGATGGGGTCTTTGTCTGGTTTGGGGATTAGAGTGATGCTGGCTTCATAGAAAGAGTCTGGAAGTTTCCCTTCCATTTCTATTTTTTGAAAGAGCTTCAGGAGAATAGGTATTATTTCTTCTTTGAATGTTTGGTAGAATTCCCCAGGGAATCCGTCTGGGCCTGTACTCGTTTTTGGGGAGGTTTTTGATCACTGCTTCAATCTCATTACTAGATATAGGTCTGTTCAGATTGTCAATGTCTTCCTGTTTCAGTCTTGGTAGTTTATAGGTTTCTAGGAATGTATCCATCTCTTCTAGGTTGTTAAACATATTGGCATATAATTGTTGATAGTAATTTCTGATGATTGTTTCTCTTTCCTCGGTGTTAGTCGTAATCTCTCCCCTTGCATTCATGATTTTATTAATTTGGGTCTTCTCCCTTTTCTTTTGGGTTAGTTTGGCCAATGGTTTATCGATCTTATTGATTCTTTCAAAGAACCAGCTTCTAGTTAAAAATAAAATCTTTTTAAAAATCAGATTGTTTACCTTTTTCCCTATCAGTTTATGAGTTTTGAAAATATACATATTATGAATATTAACCCTTATTCCATTGTTTCTCAAACTTCAATACTCATTCTTTCTGAAGGAAAACATTCTTGAGCATCTCTAGTTCTGATTTGTTATTCTAATTTTTAGGTTACTTTATGACACTGACCTCTGCTGTCTCTTCTAGGAAGTTCATTCTGTGTGCCTGCACTACATGTGTGGGACATCAGGGCCTACCTATCGTTTTTCTCCTGTGGACTTATTATGAAACCTTTACATTTATTTCTTTGTAACATATTTACCTTCACTTGGCATAAGTGTACCAATAACACTTTATGATTAAAGATGTTCTATATGTCTTCAGAGCAGTTAATTCATGTATATTGATTATTTATTAGGTACCCACTATGCACCAGGCTTAGAGCCATGCTCTGGGAATATAGCAAGGAACAAAGCAGACAAGATTCCTATTGACATTCTAGTAACCCTAAATAAATAGATTGAACAATGTCATGTGATAATAGGTGTTGTGAAGAAAACACCGGGATGTGGTGGAAACAAATGGCAGACTGTTAGTTTGTTTGACTACCAAAGTCTCCTTAAGAAGATGTCATCTGAACAAGTCCCAGACCATAGCTCATATCACCTGCCACACATGTGAACGGACAAGCCATTCGCTGATTCCAGTCCCCAGTCTTTATCTGTCTCAGCTGATCCTCTGAAGGAACAGAGGCAAGCTGTCCCCAGTGAGTTCTGCCTAAATTGTAGATTTTTGAGCAATATAAATGGAGGTGTTTTTTAAGTCATTAAGTTTGGGGCTGTTTGTTAGGTACTAATAAATGACTAAAGCAATATAAATAATCCATGAATATGGCAATTCATACAGTATTAAAAATAAGAAGGAATAAAGAGAAAATGACCTGAATTTCCATCATACAGAGAGAAAGTAGCTTTGTGACTGATTTCATGTGTATAGGTATCTGTGGTTTGATTTGTTTATATAGAGTTAAGATTATGGTATATTCTTTTTATGATTGCTACCCTTTCTCTCTTTTCCTCCCCCTCATTTTCCTCTTCTCTTCTACCCCTTCCCCCTCATTCCTCCTTTCTCTCCCTTCCTCCCTCCCACCCCCTTTCCCTCTTCTGTTCTTCTTTCACATTTTTTCCTTCCCATTCTCCCATCTCCAGGCCCCTTGTCTTTGGTATCTAAGGTTAACAACAATCTAGTGTAATTACTTCTTGCCTTTCTCCACAAATGGATAGACACACAAAATACATATTTAGACTTCTGGACATTTGTCTTAAAACATATTATATATATAAATATAGTACTCTACATGCTGATTTTTACACCCAAATATATATTCCTCAAAGTCAGATGATATTTCTTTTTTTTTATAGAGAGAGTGCGAGTGTGTGTGGGGAATTGGATGGGGGGTGGTGGCATGGGGTGCTGAGGGAGAGAGTCCCAAGCAGGTTCCACACCTGGCCCACCACACTCAGCCTGGAGCATGACCTCAGGGTCAGTCTCATTACCCTGAGATAATGACCTGAGCCAAAATCAAGAGTGAGAGGCTTAACCAACCGAGTCACCCAGAGACCCTTCAGATGATATTTCTGTGATATTCTTTTTAATGGTTGCCTATCCCATTAAAGTATCACGTTGCATGAATAGTCCATAATTTAATAAATCATTCTCTTTTGGCAAGTTTGTTTAGCAAATATTCACAGTCATTCAGCAAAATCATTTTATTATCCATCCTGACTGGTGCTTATGTTTTTTGGGGGGAGAGTTCCATGATTGTTATTGTGAGGTTGAAGAGAAAAAAATATATCTATGTAATTTGATTTGATTCAGCCACATTTTACTTGGGGACCAGTTTCTCAAACCAGTGCCAATGTGTTGCCTAAATTAACTTTCACTTTCACCCTTTCCTAGGTTTTCCTGCAGTATCTAGCCCCCCCTCCCTTTTTTTCCTGATTGGGAAGGCTGAAACTGTACCCTCGCATAGGCTGCTGCTAATCATCTCTCCGTCCATGTGATTAGTGTTAATGGGTCCTGTTCTTATTGGAATTGCAGTGTTCTCTTTGTATTGGACTTTTGTTTTCTCTCCATTGACCACCATTTTATACTCATTCTGTTGATAGCATTTCTGCACATTTTCTTCCATTTTACTCTTCTTTATTTTTATACTTTACATTTAAAGCTTTCATTCATGTAAACTTTTAAATCTGATGTGAGGAAAGGGACTAACTTTATTTTCTCCAAAGTATTTTGTTAGCATCACGTTTTTTCCCACTAAATTAAAACACCACCTTTATCATGTATAAAATTCTCATATCTAGTGAGACCTACTTACAGAATCTTGATTCTTTTCTCTACTGATCTAACCACATTGTTTTGGTCACAGTGGCTTTATAGCATTATTTAAATAAGCAGAAGGCAACTGCTTCCTCACTATTCTTATTTTAATATATATTCTCTGTTTTAGTTATCCTTCCATATAAACTTCAAAATTCATCCTTCTGAGATAACTAATTCATTTTAAAATGTACAGAATTTGTACAGCTAAAGTCTATTTTCTCCTACTGTCCTTCATCCATCCAGCTTTCTTCTCTAGAAGCAACCAATGCAATGATAAGCATGTGTTGTGTATGCATTCAGAGATGTATCATGCTATATAAGCCTAAAACTAGCATACTAAACAAACTTTTCTGCCCCTAGCTTTCTTCATTTAATACATAGCTTGGAGATCATTTCATTTCAGTTCAAAAAGTTTTTTTTATATCAATTTTCTGTATAGCTCATAATATCCTATCATAGATGAATGTGCCATAATTTCTTTAGCAAGCCCCACATTTACAGATTAGGTTTTTAAAATAGTATTTTTATGACAACAGTGTTACGGTGAATAATCTTGGACATATGTCATCTCATACATGTAAGCTTCTTTCTGTAGCAGACTTCCCACGGATGGGATTGCCAACTCAAAACATATGTACATTTATAATTTTGGTTAGTAAATGTTGCTTCAGTAATAGAAGAAAAATGCTATGTCAGAGTAGTTTTATTTTAAATTTCTTCTTTGAATAAGATTGAACATCATTTCATATGTTTAGGAGTTACTGCTTTTCTGTCTGTGAAATATATGAATCTTCATGTCTTATTTTCTAATTGGGTAGTTGGTATTTTTCTTATTGCTTTGAATGACATAAGACCCTACCTGTGGTAAGCATGATAAAAATTTCAAGTTTTAATTCCTAATTTTTATATAATTGAGTAATTTATGTGTTCTGAGTTTTGTGTAATACATAGGCCCTAATTTAGCAAGACTGGAGAGATAAAATTATCTAGTGATGTCATAGATACTTTTCGTTAAAAGTAACTTTAGTATTATTTTTATCATTTTTGTTATTTTACATTTAGATCTTTGATCTATTCAGAATTTTTCCCAGTGTAATGAATGAGAGGATTCAACTTCTTTCCTAACAGTACCCAGTTTTTCATACTATTTATTGAATAATATTTTTTTTCTAAAATTATCACCTTTGTTATAGACTCGGTTCCCTTTTATATTTGGGGATCCATTACTGGACTTTCTATTCTGATTCATTGATCTGTTTTCCTATTCATGTGTCCAGAATACACAGGTTTGTTTTTTTTTTAAAGATTTTATTTATTTATTTGACAGAGAGAGAGATCATCACAAGTAGGCAGAGTCAGGCCGAGAGAGAGAGGAGGAAGCAGGCTTCCTGCTGAGCAGAGAGCCTGATGTGGGCCTTGTTCCCAGGACCCTGAAATCATGACCTGAGCCAAAAGCAGAGGCTTTGACCCACTGAGCCACACACGCACCCCAGAATACACAGTTTTAATTATTATAGTTTTATAATATTTTAATATCTGGCTGGTCTGGTCTTCATTTTTCACTCTTTGCTTCCCCCCAGAACTTTTGTGACTATTCTTTTTAATTTAATTTTATGTATTAAATTTAGGGTGAGATTGTCTAATCTCCAAGACATCTTGTCAGGATTATATTAAGTTTATAGATTAACTTAAAATTGACTTTTATTATAATTAATTTTCCAAGTCAAGAACAAAATAGAATTTTGTTTGCTTTTGATTCCATGACCATCATGAGTGTTTTAAAGTCTTCTTCATATGACTTTTATGTACTTCTTATCAAGTTTATGAACAGGTTTTATTTCTGGATACTAATTTTGTGCTAGCTTTTCTGTTTATTTTCTCAGATGTTTAAGGTAAACAATAAAATCACCTAAGAATAAAAAGAATCTAATATTTTGTATTTTTGCCAGTTTATTTGAAAATTTAATTTCTCCCAACATTTTACTATAAAAAGTTTCAAATATACAGAAAGGTTGAAATAATAAAATGAATACTTATAAATCTACCTAGATTCAGAAATTGTTAGTATTTTGCCATATTTGCTTTCTTTCTCTTTTTATCTAAACATATATGATTGTTGCTTTGTTATTTAAAAGTAAATTGTAAGGGACTTTTTAAAAAATTTATTTGACAGAGAGAGAGATCAGAAGTAGGCAGAGAGGCAGGCAGAGAGATAGGAGGAAGAAGGCTCCCTGCTGAGCAGAGAGCCAGATGTGGGCCTCAGTCCCAGGACCCTGAGATTGTGACTTGAGCCGAAGGCAGAGGCTTCAATCCACTGAGCCACCCAGTGCCTGGGACTTTTTTTTTTTAAGATTTTATCTATTTGTTTGAGAGAGAGAGATCACAAGTAGGCAGAGAGGCAGGCAGAGAGAGGGGGGGAAGCAGGCTCCCTGCCAAGCAGAGGGCCGGATGCGGGCCTGATCCCAGGAGCCTGAGAGCATGACCTGAACTGAAGGCAGAGGCTTTAAATTACTGAGCCACCCAGGTGCCTGAAAGGGACTTCTTGAAGCTGAAATGAAAGGGCACTATAATTAGTAACAGGAAAATGTGAAAGTATAAATCTTACTGGTAAAGGTGACTATATAGTAAAATTCAGAATAATCTAATGTAAATAATCTAATATAAAAGTGGATTTATCACTTATTTATAAAGCTAGTTGAAGGTTAAAAGACAAATTTAGTAAAAATACAGCTGCAATACTTTGTTGTAAATACACAAGATTAAAAAGATATAAATTGTGATCTTATTGTTGATGGGGTTCCCTTTTCTCCACATTCTCACAAATACTTGTCTTTTTGATAAGAGCCATTCTGACAGGTGTAAGGTGGTATCTCATGGCTTTGATTTGCATTTCTCTGATGATTAGTGATATTGACCATCTTTTCATATACTTGCTGGCCATCTGTATGTCTTCTTTGGAAAAAAATGTCTATTGGGCGCCTGGGTGGCTCAGTGGGTTAAAGCCTCTGTCTTTAGCTCAGGTAAGGATCTCAGGGTCCTGGGATCGAGGCCGACGTCCGGCTCTCTGCTCAGCAGGAAGCCTGTTTCCTCCTGTGTCTCTGCCTGCCTCTCTGCCTATTTGTGATCTCTCTCTCTCTGTCAAATAAATAAATAAAATCTTAAAAAAAAATGTCTATAAAGATCCTCTGCCCATTTTTAAATTGGATTATTTTGTTTTTGCTAGTGAGTTATATGAGTTCTCTATATATTTTGGGTCTTCACCCCCTCTCAATATATGATTTGCAAATACTTTCTCCCACTTGATAGATTGCTTTCTCTTTTTGTTGATGGTTTCACCTGCTTGCAGAAGCTTTTCTCCCCCTTCTTACCTTCTGATTCTGGTCTGTGTTTCTTTTCCACACTGTTATGTGTGGAAAAGTTCCTCCCGCCCCCATCTATATAGTTTTGTCCTTTCTTCAGTGACTGGCTCAAGAGGGATTTTTAGCCAAAACCAAATGTAATTTAATTTAATTTACACAGCTGATTACTATGCTTACTCCCAAGCTTTTTCTTCTCACTCCGGTTGTAAGAGACTAGCTATCATGCTGAAATCATAATGCTTAAAACTTAAAGCCATTATGGTGAATTCCTTGCATTAGTGTATCATGTTGAATGCTGGGTTTTATTGCCTTAATTTGAAATTTGATCAGCCTAATATAATGAAACAGTTTCTCTTATTTATTTATGCCACATTTTCTTTCGGAGCTTCAATAAGTTGTGGCTATGGAAATTAATGACTTTGGAGTAGAGTGTGAGGATTTTACAGTCCTTCTCACAGTAACTTATAGTAAATGGTGGGGGGTTTATAATGCACAATTGCTGGGTATGTATTTCATGCTTCTGAGCCTTTTCTGTCAGAACCTTACTCCTAGAAGTACTCCTTGGTAATTAAGAGAATTAATAGAAACCAAATAGAAAAGTCTTAGTCTAGTGATAGATCATGGCCAGATCATGATGATAACTACCACAATGATTAGGACTTCAATAGGAAATTAGTCCAGGGAGATCAGTTTCCAACAGGAATAGAGTCCAAAGTGAAGAATAAGACAAGTTCATGTTAATATTAAAAAGAGTAACATGTCTCTCTATTCCCAAAAGCCAGTGCTAAAAGTCTACCAAGATCATAAGAGGCCAGAATACATATATGAGCAGAACCGACTTCAGTTAATCACTTCCGGAGTCATAAAACCTCCAAGAAGCACTGAAGAAAGAAGTTCTGCCAGTGTATCTGAACACCAGAAGGAAGAACTGCTAGAGTTTCCTGAACACCAAAATCCTGTGGCAAAGAAAAAAATGGTATACTATTAAAGTACTTAATTGAGGCTTTCACTTTAATTTTAGTTTCCTATAGCATTTCTAACATGCTTTTAACTCATAAGAATAGTTGCAAAAATGTTCTCTTCCAGGAAAATTTAGATGGGAGAGGAAAATCATAAAGGAAAACTTGCACATCTATTCAGTGTCCTCTGATCTTCTCTTGTGTATTAAAAGAAGACATAATAGTGTTTTGAATTTTACTTTACCTTTTGTGAAATTTTCATCATTATAACGCAGAATGACAATCAAGACCTTGGTGAAGGGCAATAAAATAGAAACTAAACCAGCTAGAGAGAAAGCTTCTCTGATTGGCAGGTTGTAAAGTGGGAAGCTGCCTTGAAAGGAATAAGTGAATAGTTGCTCTGGGGAGAAATCACCAGAGCACAGCTCTCTATAAATACCTGTAGATAATTAAGGAGAGGAATAGATGTGGACACACTCACAGTAAAAATGCCAATAGAGCTGAGACTTCTCCAAGCTTTTTATTGAGAGAATCCTTTGAGACCTGTTAAACATTTCAATACTAGTGGGCTAGAGTGTAGAAAGGAAGAGATGAAGACAGGTTCCATTCTCGAGGATTGCAGAATCTGATGGTGGGTAGATGGACAAGTGAGCACTCAAACTCAGTGGGGTGCAATCAGAACTTTCCTTAGTAATTTAAGATATAAAACTGTGGTGAGCTGAACAGAAGGGAATGCTTGCAACTAGTGGTGAGGGCAAGGGTCAGTGGAGGAAGTGCCACTCTAGGGGAATGGCATTAGGCTGGGAGGAATGAATGGAAAGTTAATAAGGCAGATCAGGTGGGAGAACTGTAGGTTTTGATAAGCTGGCTGGAAGGAGGCCCACTGTGGGTGTGGGTGAGATCACCCTCAATATTATATGATCAATTGTATGAAATTATAAAGCTTCAATTAATTTTGTTTCTGTGAAACGGGAAAGGAGAACAAGCTATCTAAAGTAGGGCCAAGAAAGTTCTGATTTCCCATAAACTGGTTTACTAGATATAAATTGGGCATCATTATCTTCAATTTAAAGGGGAGAAATGAAATTATGCACATCTGGGATGAAGGGAGGGGGGCTAAAAGGGAATGCTAAATTGTGTGTTATGCCTGGTTGTAGCTGTAACTAAGTGAAGAATTAAGTAGGGGTGAAGGGTTAAAGGGAAATGGAGAAGAAAGGGATATTCCATGTAAAAAGAGAAGGGTATTTATTATGAAAAGAGGGTCATTTTGGGGGGGGATATTGATTTCTCAGAATGAGTTTAGAATGGAAAGTTATCAATGAGGACTCCCTGGGAGATAAAAGAAGGCAGTTGAAGTCTTTGCTTCTGGTAATTAAGGAAGATTGACTTAAAAAATTGGACTGGACATCCATCATAGAGAACACTACAGTTGTTCTATACTTTATAAATAAATGCTTCCTGGGGTGTCTGGGTGGCTCAGCCAGTTAAGTGTCTGCCTTCAGCTCAGGTCATGAACTCAGGGTTCTGGGATGGAGCCTGTGTCAGGCTTCCTGCTTAGTGGGGAGTCTGCTTCTCCCTCTCCTTCTGCCCGCCCCCAACTTGTGCACCTGTTCGAGTGTACGTGTGCTTGCTCTCAAATAAATAAAATCATTAAATACATACATACATACTTCTTTCCTTGTCTTTCCATCACCTCCACAATATATGAACTTATGTGGCTGCTTAAATTGAATCACATCTTTGCACTGAGTTACATAACTGGAAATAAGAACTCAGATGAAAATATATATAGGCCTATTATTGAAGAAATCTTGTGCTTAGTAGGCACTAAAATTTTTTGAAGGATATAATAAAGTATATGCATTTTCTGTTAAAATATTAATGCTGTAGTCCCATAAAAATATTAAAGTTGACTACAGAAACTTGTTGAAACATTGGGACAAGACTGCATATTTCCTTTGGTTTGGTTTAGGGGTATCTGGTTTGGCTTGTTCTTTTACATAAGAAAACGATGTTGTTGCTGCTATCCCTGGACATTGAGTAAAAAAAAGCACATCATATTTTTTGAGTTCGAAGATGTATTTTCTTCAGCTCTAAACTTCCTAGGATTTTTGTCTGAAACTCCTATTCATTCTGGGTATATTTAATGAGAGATGGAGAGTGATGGGATCTGTGAATGCAAACTTTCTGAGAATGTTTTTCCATAGAGCTTGTGCTAAACGATCTCTCATAGAAATGGCTGCCCCGGGGTGCCTGGGTGGCTCGGTCAGTTACGCATCTGTCTTTGGGTCAGGTCATGATCCCAGGGTCCTTGGATCAAGCCCACAGGATCAATTCCTCAATGGGAAGCCTGCTTCTCCCTCACCCTCTGCTGCTCCCCACCTTGTGCTCTCTTATACTCTCTGTCAAATAAATAAGTTAAATCTTAAAAAAAAAAAAAAAGAAAGAAATGGCAGCCTCTGTTAGTTATGCTAACAGGCAATAACGATATCATTTATATATTTCATCAGTTATTCTACCAAGCAGGTCTGTGATGGTGACTCTTTTGTCATAATGCCAATTGCCCCTCTACTGGTGAGACCAGGTGTTGACTTGGAGTTAGTGTCAAATTTCCTGAAACATGGTTATCAACCTCCTCCGTGGGAGGAGGGGGTGTATATGATGCTGCCCCAGAGTTTGCTGGGAGGAACAAAGGAACATGAACGGCACTGAGAGCGCAGACAGTGGAACTGGGGGATTAGAGCAAAGTTCAAGGGTGCAAACACGGTGGGGGCTTAGCTTTGGTGCTCCAGTGGTGGTTCACAGCATCCGCAGCTCCTCGGAACAGGTTAGAAATGCAGGATCGCAGGCTCCACCCCAGATTGACAGAATCTGCATTTTAACAGGACACCTAGGGAAT
>PITA01017075.1:0-44345 GCA_004023965.1 Spilogale gracilis | reverse complement strand
GAGATTCCTTAAAAAATTAAAAATAGAGCTACCCTATGACCCTGCAATTGCACTACTGGGCATTTACCCCAAAGATACAGATGTAGTGAAAAGAAGGGCCATATGTACCCCAATGTTCATCGCAGCAATGGCCACAATCGCCAAACTGTGGAAAGAGCCAAGGTGCCCATCAACAGATGAATGGATAAAGAAGATGTGGCACATATATACAATGGAATACTATGCCTCCATCAGAAAGGATGAATATCCAACTTTTGTAGCAACATGGACTGGACTAGAAGAGATTATGCTGAGTGAAATAAGCCAAGTAGAGAAAGTCAAGTATCACATGGTTTCACTTACTTGCGGTGCATGAGGGGTAACCTGGAAGACAGTGGGAGAAGGAAAGTAAATGGGAAGCAGGGTAATCCAGGGAGAGAAACAAAACAACAGAGACTTTGGACGCAGAAACAAACTGAGGGACTTGGAGGGAGGGGGTGGAGGGATGGGAGAGCCTGGTGGTGGGTACTGGGGACACCTATTGCGTGGAGCACTGGGTGTGAGGAATGGGGAATGAATCTTGGAACACTGGGAAAAAAATTTAACAATAAAAAAATAAAATTAAAAAAAAAGCAACAACTGCTAATGTGATATTTTGATCAATATCAAATGCAGAAGGGGAAAGACCCAGGTCTAGGAAAATATTTCCTTTTCCATTAGTAGCATGTACACTCAACTTCTGTGCTCTATTTTATGCTCATTGAACTTTTATTCTTATACTCCAGTAAGATATGTGCTTTCCACAAGGACAAACGTCCTTGCAGACTGTGAAAATGGCAAATTCTTATGTCTTTATAATTATGAAACCAAGGATCCTTTCATAATTTTTTCTATGAGGCTGTTATATGCAGTGATCTGTTTTTAAGTAGAAATAAATGACATTAAGATTGTTGAATCCCAGACTGATTTTCAGCAAATCACATTTTCTTGTTTAAATAAACTTCTTAAAAAGGAAAGGTTGAGGAAGGAGATTCACTGGGCAAAATGAACAGTGCATACTCTGGTCATTTAAAAAAAAATTTTTTTTTAATTTGCTTATTTGACAGAGAGAGAACAAGCAGGGGGGTACCAGATGGAGAGGGAGAAGCAGACTCCCTGATCAGCAGGGAGCCCAATGTGGGGCTCCATCCCAGGACTCCAGGACCAGGACCTGAGCCGAAGGCAGAGGTTTACCTGACTGCGCCTCCCAGGCGCCCCTCACTCTGGTCCTTTTAAGTGGATGTACCACTGATAACGCACAAGTCACGATTCTCCATCCCACGGATCACATTTCTTCATCAATTTGAAAACAATGCCCACTCTTATACAATCAACTGCTTAGAAGTCTTTGAAATATTTGGCAATTATCAAAAGAAAAGTAGCGACTTTTATACTGTCGAATCAGTTGTGTAAAACTCTCTGAATAATGAATTGGATTTTTAGTTGAAACAAATTGAATGACAAAAAGTAACAGTGAGCACCTCCTTGCTATTTGCTTAGTCGAGGTGTCTCATTTTTCTTATTTTATCATCACAACAACCACATGATATCAACAAGAATCTTGTCTAAGGGGTGCCTGGGTGGCTCAGTCATTAAGCATCTGTCTTCAACTCAGGTCATGATCCCAGGGTCCTGGGATCGAGCCCCGCATCGGGCTCCCTGTTTGGCGGGAAGCCTGCTTCTCCCTCTCTCACTCCCCCTGCTTGTGTTCCCTCTCTCGCTGTGTCTCTCTCTGTGTCAAATAAATAAATAAAATCTTTAAAAAAAAAAAAAAAAGAATCTCGCCTAAGACATATAACTGGCAAGGATTGAAATTTGTACTGATTCCAAAGATATTTTAACAGCAAAACTTTCCAGGAGAGTGAAATCTTACAGAGAATCCCAATTAAAAACAAAACAAAACATCATTTCACATGTGTGAGTGGAGTTTGTATAATCCTGAATTACTAGGAAATCAAAGAGAAGACACCATATTTGCCTCCAATTTGTTTAAATGAAAGCTACTTGCTTTTTATTCTTTTTAAAAGACTTAAAAATATATTTAAAGGGAAATTTAAATCATAAAAACAGAACCTTAAGAGAACCCAGTTTAAAAAGTACTGCACTGCAGTTCTACCCCCGACCTCAGCCCCACTTCCTGCAAGGTCATCAACATCCACGCATTTATATAAACCTCCCATTTATGTTTCTTTATCGCTACTGAGAGCATGAAGTATACTTACAATACTCACCATAGTCACAGAGTACCATCAATAATAGATTTGAAAAGTCTTTCAACATTTGTTTCATTCTGATTAGCAAAATCCCAGGTCTTTGATCTCCTCATGTCCTTTCTCACATCCAAACTGTGAATTTTTTTTTTCAAAAATACCTGAAATTAGAATCCCAAAAAAATGATGCCTCTGTTCAATGTGATTTATAGAACAGTAATCATCCTATGGCAAGATCATTCTAAGAAGTCACACTTCGTCAGTGCCACTGAAAATAGGGAGTGCTCTCCACTTCCCTGGGGAAATGTACTTGTAACCGTATGTGTCCCTTTTGTTACATTACAGTGGGCCTGTTAAAAATATTCAGGTGTGCTCAACGCCAAGATTATCTTTGCAAAACACCAAGCCTTCGTAACACATGCTTAAGTGGAGAGTTTATTTGCTGAATTTCTTCAAAGCTAAGAGCCAATCTGGAAATTACATTTCCACCTATTTATCTGCTTGGCATTTCACACCTGTCAATTTGCTAAAATTTTGCCAAATTTTCATTTTGCCTTGCACTGTACAGACCAGGCTCGCTTCTACCAATGGACTTAACAACCACCGTCTTTCTTGCACAAGTGTTATGTTATCTGGATCGTTTCATTTCTTAATGCCTAGGAGCTATATCAAAACTAGCAAGCCTTTCAAAGACACCCAGAGTACTGCAATTAAATGTGAATTCCATGTCACCTGACTTCCCTTGTTTAGGGCACTCTCAAGAGAAAACAGATAAATAGCAATTACCATCTGTCAGTTTTCCAGTACTTGTTGCTAAAATCAGTACGCATCGGGAGATGGATGATTTAGTGCAGCAATCTTTCCAGAGCACCAAAGAGGGCAGGAAAAGCCTTGTTGCCCTGTGCTTCAGAATGATTTGTGGGAGAAGGCACTTACTTTGATATGAACAGACTAATAGACTGTAGAATAAAGTCAAGGCATTTGCCAATTTTTTTCATACTACAGTCTAATAAGTGATGGGCTGCTAAACATAACCTACTATATATTTTCTTTTTTTCTTCTTCTTTTTTTAAAGATTTTATTTATTTGACAGAGAGAAACATAGCCAGAGAGGGAACACAAGCAGGCGGAGTGAGAGAGGGAGAAGCAGGCTTCCCTCCAAGCAGGAAGCCCGATGTGGGACTCGATCCACGGCCTCTGGGATCATGACCTGAGCTGAAGGCAGTTGCTTAACCAACTGAGCCACCCAGGCGCCCCATATATTTTCTTAATATATGTTTTATATACCCCCATTACCCGCAGTTAATATATTTTAATAAGATACTATATTCTAAATATGTTACATCTCTTCAGAAAAGACAGAAATTAATGGAATTAAAAGGACTGTTGAAATAATCAAAAGTTCAATGGAAAGAAAACCGATGTGTCTTTATTAGCTTTCTTTCAATGGGAGTTGGTCGAACAAAGGAAACACTGTTTCCTCAAAGGGAAGCAGAGATTTGAAGTGTAATTAGGCAGATGATTAGGGGGTCCCTCCCCTCTACTTCCCCCCCAAAAAAGAAAACTCCATTTTGCTGGGATTAAGCACAGATTTGAGTCAATTGTTTCCTTGAACTTGGACTGGGAAATGTAGCCAACACAGCAAGTGAGCATCACCTTACCTCCCAGGCAAGCATTTAGGGCAATAAAATGCTTCCTTTTGAGTTTCTGATCTCAGTAATCACAGTAAGGAGAAGTAAGCATTCCTAGTTTCCAAAAGTTGAACTGGCTCCTCTTAAATTGCTTGCTTTTCCATGATAATCATTTTTCAAAGAAGCTCCTAATCACAACCAATTTTGTGATTATAACAGATTTTTCTTATGAAAATGACCAGTAAAAGACAGAATAATATGATAATCTGTATTGAGAACTGAGTGGAAACATAAACCAGACTACCTAAAAATCACAATGTGGGTTTTTAAAAATATTCTTAAGCTTATGAAAATAAATGCTTAACTTTTATTAGCTCAATCACTAATTTGAAGACCTGAACAGAGCAGCCCACAATGGAATGGAATGCTGGGTAAAAAGCACTGGGGGGCTGGGGAGGGGGGCGGGGGGAAGAAGATCCCTTCCTTCCTTTCTCTCTCTCTTTCTTTTCACCTTGTTTGCTTATCTTCTTCCAACATGTTCCCAACACCAGAACTGGCTACTTACAATGTTTGGCTTGAGAATCGTTCTGAGAAAATAAAAACTTAGGTCTCTTCTTTGCACATTTAAAAATACTTCTATAGCATTCACACACATAAACATTTGCAGAAAAATTCCAAATGCATCAGCTAAAGGGTAAGAAGTAGTGAATAATCTCAGTGGTTAATGGCATCACGCCAAACTCAGATCCCACGTTTTTGCTGAAACCCGCTACGATAAATCCCTGAAGAAAAAGAAAAGGAATTAAACTAAAGTCTATTAGGACCGATGATTTATCAAATAAAAGGGAAAACAAAAGGAAGCAAAGTGATTTTGCCCCTTCTGATAAACACACGCTCGTGTGTATCTATCTACTACTAATATTTATTAGCAGGAAATCCTAGTTCCAAAGCAGCTCGCGTAAACAGGCTTTATTTATGTATTCAGTGCAGTGGGCTCTGCCCTAGTCCCACGGACTGGATGCAACCTCCCGAGGCGGCTGTACGCTCCTCACTTCTAGCTTCTCAAAGGCCCTCAAGTCAAGTTCATGCCTGAAACCTAGCCCTGCCCAAGTCCTCAGCACAAAGCTCTCTTAAAAAGAGGACCGTTTTGAAATGCTTGAATCTCATAGTTTGTACCCCAGAAAGGATTTCTCTTTGGAAAGAGGCAAACTTGTTCTGAAACGCGGAGTACTCTACGCCGCTGTCCTTCAAGGGTCCCCACCGTTTGGACTCAATATCCGTCTGCGGGCAGCCGGTCTCTCGGCAACACCTGCGGAGCCGGGACACCAAGACGCGCAGACCGACGCTATCTAGAGCGTTTCCCGGGGCGAAGGCTGAGCCCCCGACTGCGAGGGGGAGCGTGCAGCGCCACCTGCGCTCTCAGCCTGCGGGTCGGGTGGAGCCTGCGGGAGCCGGGAGGGGCGGGGGGGGGGGACCGCGGGCGGCAGGCAGGCTCGCTCCTACCTCTCAGGACTGGCGGGCGCAGGGGCCGGAGCCGGGGTGAGCGAGGCGGCGAGGCGAGCGGCGGGCCGGCGGGAGGGCTCAGGGGCCGCGAGGAAGCGCGCCGAGCATCCCGCGTCCTGCCTGGGACTGCTCGCCCAGACCCGCGGCGCGCGGCTCCGCGGCCCCACCCGGGCCCGCCCCCGACGGCGCGGGGAAGGCGGCTCCGAAGGGCGGGGACCGGCCGGAGGGCGAAGTCAGCCCCGCCCGCTCTGGGCAGCGCATCTTCCCCTGGGCGCGCGGCCCGGCTGGGGTCCGTGGGGAGCCCCGACAGAGGCCCGACGCACACCCCCGCACAGCCCACGGCCCGGGGTCCGGGCCCAGGGAGAGTCGCAGTCTCCCCACGTTCCGATCCAATCACTTCTCCTCCGGTGTCATTTCTTTTGGGGGACAACAAAATTAAGTCACCCAAGTGGCCTCACTGATGGGCTATAAACTGGGTTGCCCAAACGGAAAGCGCATCTTCGTTTCGCTTTTTCTTTGTCCCCAGCCAAAGCTGGTTAAATTATAAAATGACACCTGAAATACTCTTATCCGCAAGTGTTAGCAGTTGTGTTTTTAAAAGAATGCTGGAGGAAAGAGTCCACCTTCACAGCCGTGCTTTTCAGTACACTGTCCTGTGAATATAGTTTACCATTTGCTTTTTTTTACACAAAATAGACCATTTAACGGACACTAGTGTGTGGTAATAGAAATCAGAACAGTAGTGGCATCTAGGCAGCAGGTGACTGGAAAGAGGCCCCAGGGGGTAGCAGAGAGGTTCTACTGGCTGGGGCATTGAGTTACATGGATTTAGTATGCATTTGTTAAAATGCCTCCAACTTAAGATCAGTGCATTTCACTGTAAATTTTACAATTTTTAAAACTTAAAAATAGAGTATTTGCAGATTCTTGAATCTATCACTTAATCTTTGAAAAGGTAGCGCAGTGACTATTAGTTATTAGTTGCCTGGGGTACCGAATTTGCTAAGTACTTATCTCGTCCAGTAACTCATACTTGTACTAATTAAATCCATTCAAGGGTTTACTGACAGAATTATCTACTCCAACGTTCATCAGCTCAAGTTGAGATTTCTTTTCAAATATATGCCACAGTCCTTGGGATTTTGGAAAGCAAAGCTCAATGTAAAGAGCAGGGCTTTGGAGTTAGGGAAAGCTAAGATTAATTCTAGCCCTACTTCAGTAATCTTGGCAAATACTTTATCACTTCTTTCCTCCTATATGTAAAAGGCATATAATAGTTGTACCAAAGTTTTGTGACGATTAAGTGAAACATATAGAAAACAACTTGCTCTTCATTAACCTTTCAGACATGCTCTCCCTGGAAATCCACCTTGGGACTTGGGAGGACATACATCCAGGTACAAGGGGCTGGACCGATGTGCTTGGACATTTTTTTTTTTTTTTTTGGACATTTTTAAAATAAGAGCTGTAGTTTCAATGCTTGGTTATTTTTGCCTTAACTAGAATTCTTGCCAAACTGTGTTTCAGTCTTCATTGCACATTTAAGGCATAATCTTTTCCTAAAGAAGGCAGTGTAGACATGAAGGGTAAAAAAAGCTTCCATGGTTTGGGGATTAACTAAAACAAGCTGCTGTCAAGTAAGCTTTAATTCTTTCTGGGTCAGTGATTGGTCTAGTAATCTTGTGCAAATTGTAAACATATCCTCTATCTTGATGGTAGCTTTTATACACCTGGAGAGATGCTTTATTTCCTTAGATACTGCTCTGAGAGAAAAGCTTTAACTGACTCATGATGATTATTACTCAAGGAAGAACACGGATGACCCAGTTTTCACACTGTAGTAACAAGATCTTACATGTGTGTCAGCCTGACTTCTCTGGAGTGCTTCCCACATCATGGATGTGCCCCATGTCATGGAATTTGAATAAGACAGTATCTCAGGCTGAGCCCTGACAAGTCTGGTTGGGAAGCCTCTTTGGGCAGATGGTAAAGGACACAGATTTAGGCACGACACATTATAATCCAAAAATCACTCAAGCATTAATACTCAACGAGGAATCTACCATGTACAATCATTGACCTAGGCTAGAAGAGATTTAAAAGATTCAGTTATATGACAGTCCTTGTACTTTAAAGAAACCCAATTCTTCTCTTTTCTTATGGCATTAAGACAAAATGCAGTCCCGTAATTGGGACAGACAATATAACTATTACAGAGTTTAGAAACAGTAGAGTTATGTACTAGAAGCAGATGTTTCTAAAGCAGGTGGGAATGAGCAAAGCGTGATTCTGATTATTGGGCTGGAGGTGGTACGTGAGTGGGGAAAAGTAAAGAAAGGCAAGTCCGCACAGTATAAGGAAATGTACCCCAGGAATAGGAAGGGGCATGCCTCTTGTTTTTCCCCTAAGCCAGTGCCTTCCAGCTACTGACATTGTTGGTCCTTGTGAGATGAGCCCAGTTTATGAGGCTCTTCCTCTCCCACGCGGCCTGTCCAGATCCCTCCACTGGAACTAAAGGATCCCCCTCCTGCCGTGCCTAGCACAGTACCCGTGCCACTTCCGTGACAAGTACCTCCTTCCATCTTTAGGTGACACTGTTCACATGTCTATTTCCCCAACTAGGCCACCCTCTTAAAGGAAGGGAATGTATCTTATTAATTCCACCCCACCACCACCAGTAGCCCACATAGTTCTTCATGCAGTCAATATGTCTTTAAAAAAAATTTTTTTTATTGAATTACATGGGAGGTAAGGTAGGATAAATGGAGCCCAGGTTATAAGTAGGTGTATACATCAGAGTTCAGTCATTCAGTTAATATTTATTGAATGCTTACTGTGTGCCAGGCCCTATTCTAGGGTTCTGAGGATATATCCATGAACAAACCAGATAAAAATCTCTCCCCTTGTGGAGTTTCAAGAGATCTATCATAAGGAGTTAGCAATATGGGGTTAGCAATAAATTTACATAAATCCGAGCATACCTAATGGTCAAAAAACAAGAAGAACACACATTTAAATAGTTCAATTATTGGTGTTATAAAAGTCTACTGATGCTATGTAGTCTTTATCATATACCGTATATAATATACTTACTATATTCATAATATATTCATATCTGTGTATCACTCTACAGGGATTCTAATTTTAAGACTATATAGAGAACTTCATTGGCAATTTAAGAAATTTTCAAGGATCATTTTGAGCATGCTTGATTGAATTCTGAGGCACAGTCTAAAAATCTAAACAGCTTATGAGTTGTGACTCTACCACACCAAAATGAAAACACTGAGATTACTGGGCATGAAAATGAGGGCGTGACAAATCCACGTCTGCTCAGGCTAGTCTGGTTAAAGGGAACAAGAGACAGTACATTCATGGGAATACACAAGGTAAGTCGGCAATGGAATTCACATCAAGAATTAAAACAAACAAACAAACAAAAATATCAAAAAACAGTTCATGAGCCACTTCTCATTGTTTTCTTCTTAAAAAACTAAAACAGTAAGATCTTGAGGTCATAAATAAAGAAAAAAATCTTAACATACTGGCTTATTCTCATTAAAGGTTTATCACTTTCATATATTTTTCAAAGAGTATTCTAAAAAGAACATCAAGTTAAGAAAAATCATTTAAAACTTTTCCAGTAATTTTACTCTATATACATTAATTCTAATCATTTAACCCTGAAAACAATCTTTACTTGTATAATGTAAAAATTTTTTTGACAGAGACTAGAAAAATTCCATTATTGTAAAGCTACAAACAAATTTATGCTCATAAGAGCAAAGTTAATAAAGCAA
Organism: Spilogale gracilis; assembly: GCA_004023965.1. Classification (NCBI taxonomy): domain Eukaryota; kingdom Metazoa; phylum Chordata; class Mammalia; order Carnivora; family Mephitidae; genus Spilogale; species Spilogale gracilis. The sequence continues at coordinate 35,183 of PITA01017075.1, read as the reverse complement.
AAATAATAATTATACCAGTGATAAGCACCATGATGAACTTTTTTGCATTTAGGGCCTGATTGGTTGTATTTAAACATAACCTCTGTAACTATAACTAACACTTTATTTGGCAAAAAAAAAAGGGGGGGATAAAATATATACAGAGGTCTGGAAACAGTGAAGAATGCCCACTTTAGAAATAAAACAGTAAAATCATACTTGTTTTTTTAATTAACGTGACATTTGCAAAATATATTCATATGTCACTTTTCTTCCTCTTTAGTTCACTTTATAGCTTAGATAGCTCCATTTTTTTAATGTGTTGTCACACTAATGTAAATAAATATGTTGAACCATGGGAGTTCGCTGTAATGAATCCAAATCGTTATGAGCTAGATCCAGTAGCTCAATCTTAGTCGCAACTCATTCCAACTGCTGAAACAGATTATTATTTACCTTTGTAATTTTTTAAAAACTTTAGCTGGATGAGATATCGTACGTGTAAGTGTGTGTGTGTGTATGCATATATGAACGTGTATGTGTGCATTTGCCAGAGCAGTGTGAGTACAACCCAGAAACGAAGTGCCATACATACAAGTTTACACAATGGCCTGAACGACACAGGCAGCCAGACACTGAATTCCCCTCCAAACAAACCTGAGGCTGCGCAAAGAGGACATGAGGGGATCTGTCATCGTACTGCCTGATCAGTGACAGGTTTGGAAAAGGAAGACAAGCAGGATGTCTTGGCCAAGACGTTCCCATGACGCTGGAGGATACGAAGCAGCAACAGCCACTTTTGCAGGCAGGGATCAGGGACCGCCTCTGACTGCAGTGGTGGGGATTCCCTGGGTCTGCAGCTGAGGATCCCTGCAACTTCCCCAAAGGGCATTTGTTGTGGCCTCTGGCAGTGGCCTCCACCTCACCCAGTGACCTCTTTGGGATCCCAGCTTGTGAGCCGGGGTATCCCCTCCTGCTGGTCACAACAGTTAGCTCAATGGACACTATTCCTTCTGGAGGCTTGGCCAAAAACCATGCCTACTTTCCATTTTCAACACAGTCTTAGAAGGGGAGTCTCCTTCTGTCCCTGTGGGGTCCCTGAGTTTGAAGTAATGCCAACACACTGCACGTTGGAGAGCAGTGACGGACGAAGTCAGGCAGTCTACTTTAGAACTCAAGCAATCTACATTCAATATGAGCCAGTTTTTGCTATCCCAGTAATATTTTTCAATGAGATAGTTTCTCTACACAACTTCTAACGTATGGGGTAGAGAAAAAAAATATTGCTGGAAGATGAAAGATATTTAAAAGTTCCTTGTTGAAACTCCTTAAGGGGAGGAAAAGGAGACCAATTACTTGCCCACCTTCTTTGTTCTTGTCCTTGGCTTTCGAGGTCAAAAACCACCAAGGTTCCTGTTAAGTTACTTAAAGGTTCTCCCAACCTCTCCACCCACACAATCTTAGGGAATTCCTCAGCCCTCTACTTTCTAAATTTGTAATCATATCCCTGGGCGTGTCTATACAGCTCGTTAATTCAGTTTCAAAATCCACAGCATTTTTTAAACAAAATGAGATAGTTGCATTCTTTAAATGCCAGCTGTGAAATCATCACTTGAAAAAAAGAATGAGTCAGATTATATATATATAAATCAAACACAATTTTCTCCTTTTTTAAGGTATCTGTTGAAGATATGCTGATGGCTACTTTAGGAAAGGAGCCTCATAGGGTGTTCTACAGTCTGACATTCTGTCCCAATTGCTGTCAGTTCTTTAGCTACAATAGGTATGACTCACTTCATAAATCCTTCCCCCCAAAATGGGTACATCAGATGCAGAGAAAAACTTTGTTTATAATTCAATGAATTTTAGTCACACCAGAAAAATTATCTAACCTGTCCAAACATGCAATTTCTTTCTTCCCGCATTAGCTAAACTCCCTTCTTTAAAAAAAATAGTCAGATTGGAGGATCAAGTTAAAATCCACCACATTCTAAGTTACACTCTGAGGTTAGAATGATTTCAAATTCATAGCGGCATTCGGTTTTCTGTATTTTCCTACATTTAAGCCAAGTAAACTTCCTGGATCATAATATTAGGGAGAAATTAAAAGGGTTTTATGGTATAGTATAAAGTTCCAGAAGTTCTCAGTTTATTAGGGTTTACTGTGAGCTCAATGCTCTACAACGTCTACATGATACAAGTATGTGAACAAGAAGTATCTGGAATACAAAACCCTTAGCTCTGGGTCATAAATAAATTTGGGTAAAAACGCAAGCCTTCCACGGAATCATCTCGGCAAAGATGGCCCATCTTCTCTGCAAGAAGCAACCTAGGAATCAAGGGGAGATATCACAATCATTTGTCCATTCGGAAACACAAACACAGTGGCAACGAAGAGCAAGGAGCGCACTTACCTCTCCTTAGCCAGGAGGACAGACATTCCCACCAGCTTAGCAAACTCTTCTGATGTCAGGGACCCCTTTTCTGAAACCTAACAGGAACCCAGCAGGGAAAAAAGGTGATAAGTTAGGCCACTGAGGTACTAACCTAGGGAGAATGTCTACCAGTATACTCAGGAAGTAATTTACTGAATTTCTTACTAAAACCCACAGACTATTCACTATAGAACTAAATCTTCACTAGTGTTTAATTTTACAAATGCTGAAGGACTGAGAAAAACACAGTAGAGCCAAAAATACCAACCATGAAGCCCTTTACAATGTAACAAAGGCTCTATACTGAACCCCAAAACTTTGAGATTCTGAAAAGGAACATGTAACAAATTCTAATTGAGTGCACACTTCATGCTCCGGTAAAAGGAAACGTATTTAGGTTTAACTTTCAAATATATGGTAGAACTGGGCTTGGGGCATAAACAATGAATCCTGGAATACTGAAAAAATAAAGTATTAAAAAAATAAAATATATGGTAGAAATATCGAGCCCTGAAGTTTTCATCTAGTTTAAAGTGAATGTAATAAACATGAGTTATTCAAATTAAACAGCTCACACAGAGGTTATGAAGGCAGTAATATTTCAATCCCCTAATGAGGAAGAGCAGTAGTTTAGCCCATAAAATCCATCTAAGCTACGGCTGCTTTTCAAATTTTTTGAAGCAGTTATTTTGTAAAACAACTTGTGATGTTTTATAATACTGCTTACACAGGTGTTACTCACAGAAAAAGCTCCATCAGGGGTCACATTCTGATTAACAAAGTTAAAAACCTGTCTGCAAGACTGAGCTTCAAACAAAAAGAGAGCAGCTCACGAATTCGAATTTTCCTTGGTAAGTTTCAAAAGCTTGAAGACTGTGATTCTGATCAGTATGTATTCATTGTTGATTTGGGTCTACAAACATTACTTTTTAGTAAAGTTAAATTCAAAAGGAAATCCTGTTTCTCAAGTTGCTAAGCATTCAGGTCTTAGTGGGCAGACTGGTGAGGAGGAAACGGGTTCACATACTGTCTCCAGGGCTGAGGCCACCATTTCCTCTTCCTTGTGGCTCTGAAGCTCAATTACCATGACGCCACTGTCAAAAACTCGGAGCCTAAAAATCACAGGTGGGAGAACAAAGCTGTGAATCTCTAAGATCTTCAACCACTAAGGAGGTGCAAAGATGCCTTTTATGTCCGGGTATGAGGGCAACATTTAAAATATTTAAAAAACAACCACAAGCAACTACAGCATAACTAAAAAGCTCATGAATAAACATTTAATAAAAGTATGAACTATAATCCACACGCTAAAGAAAATATGTCTGGCATGTTTTTTGAACCTGAGGAGAGGAAAATTTAATTCACAGCTGGACATCACTACAGAAACTAACACAAGATGTCTAGCGGAGGGGCTGGTTATTCTGACCTCTTAAGAAGAACCCACATTCTTCTGTCACTGCCCCCAAATCAACAAGACTTGGACCACTAGCCCTGATAAGGAGGGGAGCCAGGATGACAAGTGAATTCTGTCATTTAATTCCAAGAGGGGCAATATGTTGGCTCATCACACAGACAGGAGGCCTGGCTGGCCCTTCCTGTCTACTCTGTACGGAACAGTGGCTCTAGTTGGCAAGTTTCCAGCAGAGATTCTTTTACCTGAGAGGTAACTTTAGTGCTTCCAGCATCTTGCACGCATTCACTAAATCTTCTGGTGAGAGCAACTAATAGGAAAAAAAAAATCCACTTTACACTGCAAATTAATAGAGTGATGCTATATTATTATAATGATTACTAGAGGAAATTTAACAATTATCATTTATCTGTGACTTGATCACAGGGTCATGAATTCAAGCTCCAGGTTGCGCATGGAGTCTATTTTTTAAAAATGTTTTTTTTTTTTAAATAAAAATATAAAAATTACCATTTTTCAGGGATTTTAGGTGGCTTCATCACTCTAAGGCAAAAAGAATTAACAAAGAAGCAAAGCAGAGCTATATAACAGGAAACAATATAAGCCACATATGTAATTTTAAATTTCCTAGTAGTCATTAGTAAAATAAAAAGGAACAGGTGAAATTAATTTTAACACATGTATTTTATTTAACCCAAGAGATCTAAAACATCAACATATAATCAATATAAAAATTATTACTGAGATATTTCACTTCTTATTCTGTACGAAGTCTCCTACATCTGGTGTGAAATTAACACTTCTAGCATTCCTCCATTTGGATTATCTGTTTCGTAAGCAAGGTCCCAGTTGTCACATGTAGCTAGCTCGTGGTCCTTTCAGAGCACGCAACCTTAAAGAATCAGCCCAGAGTTGTGGCGGACAAGTACAGCTTTGAGTCACATGGAACAGCTCCAGAGTCAGCCCAGCCCCGGTCCAGATGCCTGTTAAACCACTGTTTCCAGGCACAGCCGTGGCTGAACAGGTGAATCTTTGTGAGCCTCAACTTCCTCATCCTCCTACCATGCCCTCGATGGGGAGAGTGAGAGTAGCTACCTCGCTGGGGTGCTGCGAGGAGAAATGGGGCCATGCGTGCAGGGTGCCTTGTAGACAGTAAGCACTCACTGACGGCAATCCAGATGACTGCTCAGATAAAAACAGAGCAGAGGCCCAAGGGCACTGCGGTGAGCGCTGGAAAGATGGGTCTATGAACTACTCACGCAGCGGCGACTACCGACACCACCGAACTGTGCTTGACTAAAGGGCACAAAAAGTGCACGGACAGAATTTGGGGGGCCTAGGACATGTGGGTGTGAAGGAACAACGAGGGTCGAAGAACAGCCACTGCTGATTCAGAGCCAGAGGAGGAGGGCAGCTTTCTCCTGGCTTCTCTATAGACCATCCGTCTCCAGCCCAGTGAATCTAAAACAGTTGACAATGCCAGAGAATAGCCATCATACACAGACTTATTAATCACAGTACGGACACAGAATATTAAAGCCAGAAGGTACCAGTCAGTCCAAACCCTCGTTTCAAAGGTAGGAAAACCAAGTGTCCGTGGGGTTCAGTGAGCTGCTCCGGGTCACTCAGCACATCGCTGAGGGACAGAGTCTACCTCCTGGATCCCAAGGCAGTGGAGTACTCCTTTACTATGCCACGCTGCTTCTCAAATAGCTTTGATACTCTCAGCCCTTCCTCAAACTGTATTCACTTTGGGGAATTTGTGTTATATTAAGAAAATCTGTATTTAGTTAAAAGAATATCTAAATGTTCTATTCTTACTTCCATTCCTCGAGCTCGGTTCACTAAACAGTACACCTCCGTGAGTGACATTATTCCTCCTCGTTCCTGTTAAAATATGGAATTTAAAAAATACTATGTTATATATAAAACACCAGTTGGCATTTCTTAACAGAAATCAAAATCGAAATGAAATCATACAACTTCCTAAGGAGTCTTTAAAAACTAAATTTATACACAGTAAAACCTAGCCAGATACATGAAGCATTTCAAATTCAGTATTTGGACTTTTCCATCATTATTACTGTTTTAGAATTTACTTAAATGAAGAGAAGGCCTCCACATCATGTTTCAAAAAGTGTTTTTAAAGGTTTTAAGTTATTATATCTAATAAATGAATAAACTGTGGAATTGAACAGGAATATCACCACTGTACCCCCAAATGAAATTAACACATCTAGGTATTGACTATTAGTGGCTGCTGCTACCTCACACAAAAAAGACAAACAAGTATTATGTCCCCCCTGATGGAAATGCACGGCATCCTCTATGAAATATTCGTCAGAACGCAAGAAAAAAAGAACTTCTGGATATAACTTCCAGTCTACAAGGAATACATGGGGCAGGGAAGCATGTTAAAATAAAATCAATAAAATCCAGACTCTGAGACACTCTATAAAAATAAACCACCAGCTTCTTCAATAAAGCAATTGTATGAGAGAGAAAAAAAATTGTATGAGAGAGGAGAAGGAAAAACTTACGGAATTCAAAAAAAAACTTTGAAGAGACAAATCAATCGGTTGCAAGGTAGCCTGGTTTGAACATACTAAATGTAAGAGCAAATGTGAATACTAACTAGATATTTGAAAATACTAACAAATTATTTCTAACTTTTCCTGCATGAAATGGGATTATAATTACATTTAAAGGCATCTTTGTTACTGTAATTACATACTGAAAAATTTAGAGTGATGTGGATGTCTGGGATTGCCTTCAAGTAATTTTGAGTGAAGGCTCCTTACACACACACCTGGATGATTGGCTTGTCGGGACTCATACGATTCTGTTTGGTCATGGTGGAAATACTTCGTAATATAAGTGTTTCAATGAATGAAGTTTTGATTGCCTGAGTAATAGCAGAAGATAAATCTGTACTATGAAATGATCAATGGTACATTTGTATTAAGATTATATATATATAGGTATATATATATAAACATCTAGAGATCATATATTTTGTTTTGAAAACGAGACAAGAAAAACTTCCTATCAAATAGATTTAAGAAGTTATAGACACCTGAAATGGAAATTGAAAACAGCCTAGATTTTGACAACAAATCCACTAATAAGCACACCAAAGTGACTTAATATTCCTGAAAGGAAAAATAACAGGTTGGTTGAATAGTAGCCACACTGGGAAAGGAGTCACGCTTGCATCGAGCTTTCTGATGACTTGGCAGTTATTTAACACAACCAAGAGACCACTCGGGTTCTGTTTTTACCTCCAGCGGTGCCTGCAGCATTCCAGCCAGCTGTTTGGCCAGCTGCATGTGGTACTGTGTGCCAGAGCCGCAGGTTTCCCTGGTAACTGGGTTAGCTATTCCCATGCTCAGCAAATAGGACTTAAACCTGATGGTCTATAAGCGGGGAAGAAAACGCACAAAAAGACAAATAAGCAGCATTAGTCTCTCCACCCCAACATCTGAAATCTTTGCATCACAAATTCAGTTCTACTCAGTTATTTCCACATGTACCCACTTCTTCTACCTTGTTTCTATCGTATAAGCTCTAAGAAAGTGGACTTCTAGTAGTTCCCTACATAAAGCTAATTAATTCTTCTTCTTCCTTCTCCTGTCTTGATAGTTCATACTCCACTGACTTCACAAGTTTGGTGTGAGAAGAGGGTTAGGTAACAACTGGGCTATAGTTAATGCCAACCAAATAATACAGCCAAACACTTAAAAAGGAACATGGCTGTGACCAGCCTGGAGACAAATTTAATGAAACAAATATCAAACGTATGGATATATATAAAACAACCCCTCCAGGGGCGCCTGGGTGGCTCAGATGGTTAAGCCTCTGCCTTTAGCTCAAGTCATGATCCCAGGGTCCTGGGATTGAGTCTGGCATCGGGCTCCCTGCTCAGTGAGGGGTCTGCTTCTCTCTCTCCCTCTGCTGGTCTCCCTGCTTGTGCTCTCGCTCTGTCAAATAAATAAATAAAATCTTAAAAAAAAAAACAAAACCAAAAAACCACTCCTTACACATTTCAATATCTCTCTTTTCCACACTCCAAGAGAAGGTATTGGAGTATCTTTTAATCCTACTGGTTGACTTTTTCTTTAATACTTTCATATATCCACAAGCCCCAAGAGAAATCACTACATTAAGAAAGAAAACTGCTGACCCACCAAAACATCACTGCATTATTTGTCTAAACTGGTTTCTAATGCCTTAAAAAGGCAACCTACTTACCTCATCTTCTGTGATGTCACCTTGCTTATCTTTAATCTTATTAGCAATTGATTTTGATAACTCTACCATTTCCTTAGCCTGTCAAGAAAACAGTAAAAGACTGAAAAAAATCATGTCCCCAAAGTGTCTGCTAACAAAATTCATATCATAACCGGTAGGAATTCAATAGGTGTAAATTATACATACCTTGACCATTAGCTTACTGAGGTCTTCAAAGGCCTGAAATGAGAAAAGAGCTTTTGTTGGAATATATCTAAAGAATTAAAATGTTTTAAAGCAATGAAGCACTCCATTTTCTTCCCTTAGACAAAAATTCTTCAAAATTTCTTACAAATACTAATATTTTAAAAAGATTTTATTTATTTGAGAGACAGAAACAGCTAGAGAGGGAATGCAAGCAAGGGGAGTGAGAGAGGGAGAATCAGGCTTCCTGCCAGGCAGGGGAGCCCGATGTAGGGCTAGATCAGGGACTCCAGGATCACGACCGAAGGCATACGCTTAATGACTGAGCCACCCAGGCGCCCCACCCTTTTTAAAGACATGTATCGATTTATATAAAAATTTATGTAAGTAATAAACCTATCTTATTTTAAGAATTCAGTTTAGGTAAGAAACCATAAACTTTCCAAAACTAACTGCAAAAAATGACTTTTCACATTTTCAAAGAGAAAACAGTTATTATTGATTAAACAAACAAAAGGTAACATAAGTAGTACATTGCTCAATAAACATTATTTACTGTTCTCTCACACCAGTAAGAAACTCTGTCACTGGTTTTTTCCAAAACCATTTCCTGACAGGAGGTCAAGAAGCAAAGGCTTTGTAAAGCTTTCCTGGTGGAAAATGGCAACATGCAGCTGCTGGAGTACAGAGTACCTCCTTGGGCACATCAATTTTGGCTTGAATAGCGGGGGTGATTTAACTAAACCTGAAAACTTCAGCCGTTAAATACTGAACAGATTATACTTATAGCTTTGGATACAGTGGCTATCACAAAAGAAAAACATCCAAATACCACCCAAACATTCTTAAATAAAACTCATCAGTAGTTTGATTTCCTAAAGTGAATATCCACTTCAAAGTCTTCCTCAAACTTAATCAGACGTATTTATAATAAACTTCCTTCACGTTGCCTAAACTGTACTTCCAGTGACGACCATCTTCCAAACGATGTGCGCGGATGTTATTTTTTAAACCAATTAAGCGCTCATTGTTAAATGAAAAATCTTTTGGGCCATATAGAATGGTGGTCAACAGATTCTGATTAGCTCATGCCCATCTTAATTATAGGCAAAAAAGTTTCCCCCATCTGTAAAGGGATTTTGCTAAAAGAATAGAGTGTTGTGTAAGATTCTTATGGCCAGCCTTACTAAGGCTAATACTGAAAACAAAGGGGAATGTGCACACACCTAACAGGAATTTCCTCAGATAAACAAAAGGCTGAAACACTGGATTCTTATCAGCAACAGCCAGCAGATGCAGGAAACCTTTTGTGGGAAACTCTGGGCACCAGCTCTGAAACTAAGTCAATTCTAACATTTAAATGGAAGGCAAATCACATACCAACCCAGTTTTCAAAAATAAAACAACACACACACACTTTACACACTTAGATTCTTACTTCAAATATACAAAATACTGATAGATTTCTCTTACCTGTCTAAAGAAAACTAGCAAGAAAAGACTTTTGTAACTTTATGGTACATCTCTTTATTTACTGTGTTATATTTTCATATAAAGAATATGCTAACAGTAATAGTGAGTCCACACCAAATACAGAATACATAAATTAGCCCTACTGCTTATAGTCTGCACAAAGTAAATACAAATATTTTAGTATCTTAGAAGAAATACCTATATTTTATGTAACCATAAAACACAAAAGCTTCCTCACTCTATCTATATTATTATTCTAAGATTTAGAATTAGCCAATTATCTAAAAAACTGAGACACTACCTATAATAAAATTAAAGCAACATATGTACAAATGCAAATTTAACTGCCACTTTAAAGAACCATCTATCCCTCTGCCATATCCACAAATTTCCACTCCAATTAAAAAAAAAAAAAGGGCATCTGCTTTAAAAGTATTCTTGTAAGATGATTTACAGCATTATTGCTTGCTTTCAGTCACTGTTTTGGTTATTAGCTTCAGGAACTGTTAATTTCTGAATTTTCTGTTTAATTTTTTTTTTTTTTTTAATATATAGAGAGAGTATGTGTGTAAATGCAGGGGACAGAGAGAGGGAGAAAGGGAGAATCCTCAGACTCCAAACTCTGCCCTGAGCCTGTGCAGGACTCAATCCCATGACCTTGAGATCATGACCTGAGCCAAAATCATGAGTTGTACACTAAACTGACTGAGCCACGCAGCGCCCTCTGTTTCAGTTTTCTTGATTCTCTACCTTTACATATTCTATTCCCTCTACCTGGATTCTCTTACCCCTACTAGTCATCTGCCGGGGACTGCTAAACTTTGAGGCTCTGACTTCCATACATGTGCTAACAAGGCCTCCCTGACCCCTAAAGAAGTCAAAGGCCATGTAATGTGTTCCTGCTGCAGCCACTGTTTTCCCTACCACAGCATTTCTTCCACTGTAGAGAACGCCCGCCCGTCTGGTGCACTGACTATCTAGAACATCTACCTGATGCAGGGCTTGCACAAAGTAGAGAGCAAGGACCACCTGGTGAATGAATCACCTGTGTGAGACAGCATGATGATTGTGTTAAATCCTTTGAGCTATGCAACTCTGAAAATCAGACTGAAACTGAATAGCATTTCATAAATTAAGAAAAACATGATTTCGAACACCAAATCAATCCAGCACACTCAGAAAAACACCGGTGATTCAAAATTAGCTCATTGTTCCACGTCATCTCCAAAAGTGCCGCATAAAAAGATGACAACAAATGTCACTGAAAGAGGACAGTGGGGACATCTGGGTGGCTCAGTTGTTTAAGCCACTGTCTGGCTCAGGTCATGATCCCAGAGTCCTTGGATCGTATCCCGCATTGGGGGGGGAGTCTGCTTCTCCCTTGGATTGTATCCCGCATTAGGCTCCCAGCTCCGTGGGGAGTCTGCTTCTCCCTTGACCTTCTCCCTTCTCATGCTTTCTTTCTCTCTCTCTCTCAAATAAATAAATAAAATCTTTAAAAATAAATAAAATTAAAAAAAGAAAGAGGACAGTGATAGTATCTTCCGAATGGCAAAGAGAGTGGCCGTGACATAGGAGGATCACACTTGTCCACAAATCAGGAGACCTGAGTTCTCATAAACCTGCTTCCAAATCCAGGCTCTAGCTCTGAGATGATTACTTCTCTGGACAGTAAGAACCCCTGTAATGCCAAAATGCTAGAACTTTATGAATTTAAAGATTCTAGGAAGATGGTGGCTATGGGAGCAAAGTTTTGAACCTCTCCAAATCTCAACATAAAAATAGACAGGGCAACTAGATCTCAAAACCAAAAATCGATAGGCAGCATATACTATAAAGTGAAATGACAAGATAGAGATAAAAAACCTCAACATACAAGCAGGTAGGGACAAACCACCAAGAGCCACAAGATCTGCATGCTCTCAACATCGAGGCAGGAGAAAGAAAAGAGAAGCAACAGGGCAAGTGACAGACTTGACAACAAGAGAACCTTAAAGGAGCCCATAGGTTGTCACTGGAAAGCAAATCTAGATATGTGAGAGCAGGAACTGAAACTGGGAGAGTTCTGCCCACGTCAGTAATGGATAGGTATGAGGGGTCCTCAGGAAGGGCTGGCCCTCCAGGCTTCCCTTCCAGCAGGGGATCCCAGACCAGGGAGAAACTACTAACAGAGGACTCAAAAACTGAGCAAGATAAGAATAAGAAGAGAGGAAGGACAAAAAAAAGTCCAGATAAAAACAAGGAAAGGGAATATAGGGCTAGAAAATCAGAAAGCAAGCCACCACCTTTTCTTTTTTTTTTCTCTCTTTTTTTTAAAGATTTTATTTATTTATTTGACAAAGAGAAACAGAGTTAGAGAGGGAACACAAGCAGAGGGACGGAAAGAGGGAGAAGCAGGCTTCCCACCGAGCAGGGAGCCCGATGTGGGGCTCGATCCCGAGTCTCCAGGATCATGACCTGAGCTGAAAGCAGTCGCCCAACCGAGCCACCCAGGCGCCCCAACCACCACCTTTTCTTAATGCTGCATTAACACAGCAGAAGAGGGAGCTCTTTGGAGGAAGACCAGGTACCCAACACTAGGCCTTCCTCTCAAAGTTTAGGAAAACTGATTTCACATGAACAACAGCAAACAGTAAAGTATCAAGGTCAAATGCCACACAAAGTTGTTATGAGAAAAAAGAAAAATAAGGAGAATAACATTACAGACAACAAAAGCAAGCCGGAAAGACATGCTCACAGATCAGATCAAAACTTAACCTTTGATTTTCAACATGAGCTAAATAAAAGATGTTAATAAAATGACACATGCCGTGAACAGATAAAATAAATCAGAAATAAAGTGACGATTCAGGAAACAATTTTTGAAAGAATCATTTCAGAAATAAAGACTATATTAGAATGCACAATAATGAATAAACACAACAGATAGTAACTTAAGAGAAACAACAGGTTAGAAAAGAGAAAAATTTCCTAATAAAAAAGAAATGAAAGAGATAAAAAGGGTTTGAAAGTTGCAAAGGCAGGGATGCCTGGGTGGCTCAGTTGGTTAAGCGTCTGCCTTCAGCTCAGGTCATGATCCCAGGGTCCTGGAATCGAGTCTTGCACTGGGCTCCTTGCTTAGCTGGGAGCCTGTTTCTCCCTCTGCCTCCTGCTCTCCTGCTTATGTGTGTTCTGTATCTCTGACAAATAAATAAATAAAATCTAAAAAACAAAGAAAGTTACAAAGGTTAATCCTAAGCAGTAGAGATGCAACATACAGGAAATAGCCTCAGAGGAAAAAAAATAAAACAATTATTAAAATTAGGAGGGGGGAAGATGGCAGAGAAGTAGGGGATCCTGTTTCAAATGGTCCCCTGAAATGAGCTAAATATCTACCAGAACACTCTGAACACCCATGAAATCAGCCTGAGCTGTAAAACTATACACATTTGGATCTCTGTGGGGGCAGAAGAGCATCAGCGGAGAGGTAAAGCAGAGCAGGAGGGCTCGGACTGATTTCAGGGGAGAAACAGAAGGGGGAGGGAGCCGCCAGAAGTGACACATTGGAAGGTAATACCCCAATATGAAAGTGCCCTGTGCTTGGGGACCAACATCAACCTGCAGTCTGGTTAAAAGCACTCAAAAGCAAAAGGTCTTAAGAGACAACTGCGGGAATCTCACAGCCACTGGCAAGGGCATAAAACTGTGATCCGGGGTGGTGGCAGAAGGCGCTCCACGATGCCTGAGTAAACCCAGTGGCTCAGGCGGGAGTCTCTGAAACCGTGCTTGCACCACTGCTTGGGTGGGACGCACACAACCTGTGTGGGAGATCACTCTACCTGCAGTCTTCCGCACATCATGTGGGACCACAGGCTCCTAGTGGACCTAGTGTGGGTGTGAGCTACAGAGAGCGTCCGTACAGTGACAAGCTTGCACAAACCGATACCACTCCCAGTTTCTGTGGCAAGCAGTGAAGGGACAAGCAGGGGCCTTGGGCGCCATTCTGGCTAGCCACTGGGGGTGTGCACTACCTGTGAGAGGTGGCGGGATGCAGGGAAGAAAGCAGAGGGGGAGTCTGTGTACCCTGCACCATCCAAAGGGCAGCTGACTGAGGATTCTCTCTGAGACCAAGGTCTGGGTGTGGACAGTTTACTTTGCTATGACTCTCCAAAAAGCTGCAAAAAGCTGCAAAAAGCCGCAAAAGAACAAAAACCCACAGAGAACAAAAGCCTGAAAAACCGGTTTCCATAGGGCCCAGCCCCTTGATAGGGGCGGGGAGACCCAGTCCAAGCAACAAGCAACATTGACTGAAAAACAACACACAAGCCCAAAAGAACAGGAGGACAACCACCAAAGGGTCTCCATAAGACTATAAAACCCCAACATTGAGGAAAAAACAATATATTAAGCTCCCAATACTACCCCCAAACCTGTATATTTTATAGATAGCTTTTCGTTTTATTTTTTTAACTTCTTTTCATTTTTATTTTTTTAAAGTTTTTTAATTTTAATTTTAAATCCATTCTCACGATTCTGGCTCTATTATTTTTTAACCCACTTGTTGTTAAAACCTGATATTTAATACAACATGCCATAATAACTTTTTAACTTGAACTTTTTTGCATAAATACACCTGTTTGTATCTTTCTTTTTTTTCTTTTTTTAAAATATACATATAGATTTAAGCTTCAAGGTAATATTTCATTCCTGTACAGTACTACCCCTATATATAAACCAGTTTTAATTTCCCTTTATCTCTAGAAAATGGAGTCCTCTAACATTAATAATAACAAGATACACACAGAAGGAACTGAAATAATTTCCTTGCCCATAACAAGGGCTTGCACTCACCTTCCCATCTTATTCTTCTGTGATTCAGTGTATTTATTTTTGCCTTTGTACTTTATAAATACTATTCTTGGGGATCGTTTGGCCTGGGTTTTCCTTTTTGCTTTTTCCCCCTTACTTTTATTTTTGACAGTCTTTTTGTTTATTCTTTTTTATTTTTGTGCTGCATAAATCCTACCATTGGGGCCCATTTTGGCTGGGTTTTTCTTGCTTTTTTTCTTTCTCTCTTTTTTCTTTCTTCTTCCTTTTTCATGGTGATTTCAGATTACTCTGAAACCTTTCAAAGGGAAACTCACCTGGATCGTGGTTCATATATTCAGCAATACATCACCTCAACCACCCCTCACCAATATGACTCCAAGGAGATATACCCAACAGAAGAAAAAACTCAGAGACTGCAACTCCTGTCACAGAACTACTGGATATGGACATAAAAATATGACGGAAATGGAATTCAGGGTAGCAATCACGCAAGCAATGGCTAAGCTGGAAAAGACCATTAGTGGCAAGATAGAATTTCAATGGTCAGAAGTGAAAGCTGACCTGGCAGAGGTTAAAAATGCTATCACTGAGATCCAATCTAATCCAAATACTCTAACAGCTAGGGTAAGTGAAGCAGAAGATCGCATTAGTGATCTAGAAGACAGACTGATTGAGAAGGAAGAGCAGGAGAAGTCTTGAAACAAAGAGCTAAAATCCCATGAAAATAGAATTAGGGAAATAAATGACACCAGGAAATGCTCCAATATCAGAATTATTGGAATCCCTGAGGGAGTTGAGAGAAAGAAGGCTAGAAGACATAGTTGAACAAATCCTGGATGAAAATTTCCCTAATCCGGAGAATGAAACAAGTGTTTGTGTCCTAGATGCAGAGAGGACACCCCAAAAGACCAACGAGGCTAGGAAA
This sequence comes from Spilogale gracilis, assembly GCA_004023965.1. Lineage (NCBI taxonomy): Eukaryota > Metazoa > Chordata > Mammalia > Carnivora > Mephitidae > Spilogale > Spilogale gracilis. Next base: position 19,717 of record PITA01017075.1, on the reverse strand, counting down.
ACCTCCAGGTACATAATTGTGAAATTCATGAATCATAAATTCAAAGAATATGTCTTAAGGGCAGGTAGGGGAAAGAGATCCCTTACGTACAGAGGGAGGACCATCAGAATATCGTCAGACCTATCCACAGAAACCTGGCAAGCCCGTAAGGGCTGGCAAGACATGTTCAGGAAATTAAATGAAAAAACTATGCAACCAAGGAAAATGTAGCCAGCAAGGTTGACTTGAAAACGGAAGGAGAGAGATAAAGAGCTTCCAAGATGGGAAAGGGCTAAAAGATTATGTGACTGCCAAGCCAGCACTACAAGAAATATTAATAGGGGTTCTATAAAAGAGGAACAAGCCCAAGAGTGACACACAACATAAATTTACAGAGGTAATCTACAGAAACAAGAACTTCACAGGCAATATGATGTCAATAAAGACATATCATTCAATAACAATCTCAACATGAATGGCCTAAATGCTCCCATAAAATGGCACAGAGTTGCAGACTAGATAAAACGACAGGACCCATCCATATGCTGTCTACAAGAGACACATTTTGAATCTAAAGATACATTGAGACTTAAAGTGAAGGGATGGAGAACCACCTTTCATGCCATCAGGTCTCAAAAGAAAGCTGGGGTAGCAATTCTCGTATCAGACAAATTAGATTTTAATCTAAAGACTGTAGTCAGACATACAGGGATGCTACATATTCTTCAAGGGTCTATCCACCAAGAAGATCTAACAATTGTAAGTATTTAAGCCCCCAACACGGGAGCAGGCAGCTACATAAGCCAATTGTGAAGCAAAATAAAGAGTTACATTGATATGAATACATTAACTGTAGGAGATCTTAACACACCACTCTCAGCAATGGACAGATCATCTAAACAGAAAATCAACAAAGAAACAAGAGCTTTGAATGACACATTAGACCAGATGGATCTCAAAGATATATTCAGGATTTTCCATCCTAAAACAATAGAATACTCATTCTTCTAAAGTGCACATGGAACTCTCTCCTGAATAGACCACTACTAGGTCACAAACCAGGGCTCAACGAATAACAAAAGACTGAGATTATTCCCTGCATATTCTCTGGCTATAATGCCTTGAAACTGGAACTCAACCACAACAAAAAGTTCAGAAGGAATTCAAACACTTGGAAGCTAAAGACTATCCTCCTCAAGAATGTTTGGATCAACCAGGAAATCAAAGGAGAACTTAAACAATTCATGGAAACCAATGAGAATGAAGATACATCAATCCAAAACCTATAGGATACAGCAAAGGCGGTCCTAAGGGGGAAATACACAGCCATCCAAGCCTCTCTCAAAAAAAATTGAAAAATTCCAAATACATCAACTCTCTCTTTACACCTTAAAGAACTGGGAAATCAACAACAAATTAAGCCAACCCCAAACAAAAGAAAGGAAATAATTAAGATTAGAGCAGAGACCAATGAATTAGAAACTAGACATACAGTAGAACACATCAAAGAAACTAGAAGCTGGTTCTTTGAAAGAATTAACAAGATGGATAAACCATTGGCCAAACTAATCCAAAAGAAAAGGGGGATGACCCAAATTAATAAAATTATGAATGAAAGGGGATAGATCATGACTAACACCAAGGAAATAGAAACAATCATCAGAAATCACTATCAACAATCATATGCCGATAAGTTAAACAACCTAAAAGATATGGATGCACTCCTGGAAACCTATAAAATTCCAAGACTGAAACAAGAAGAAATTGACAACCTCAATAGACCAATATCTAGTAATGAGATTGAAGCAGCGATCAAAAACCTCCCAAAAAACAAGAGTCAGGAGCTGACAGATTCCCTAGGGAATTCTACCAGACATTCAAGGAAGAAATAATACCTATTCTCCTGAAGCTGTTTCAAAAAAATAGAAACAGAAGGCAAATTTCCAGACTCTTTCTATGAAGCCAGCATTACTTTAATCCTCAAACCAGGCAAAGACCCCATCAAAAAGGGTAATTTCAGACCAATAGCCTTGATGAACATGGATGCCAAGATTCTTAACAAGGTCCTGGCTAATAGGATCCAACAGTACATTAAAAAGATTATCCAGCATGACGAGGTGGGATTTATCCCTGGGATGCAATGGTGGTTCAACATTCGCAAATCAATCAATGTGACAGAACAAATCAATAAGAGAAGAGAGAAGAACACATGGTCCTCCCAATTGATGCAGAAAAAAACATTTGACAAAAGGCAGCATCCGTTCCTGATTAAAATTCTTCATACGATAGGGATAGAGAGAACATTCCTCAACATCATAAAATCTATCTATGAAAAAACCACAGGAAATATCATACTCAATGGGGAAAAACTGACAGCCTTCCTCTGAGATCAGGAACAAGACAAGGATGCCCATTTTCACCACTATTGTTCAACATAGTATTAGAAGTCCTAGCAACAGCAATCAGACAACAAAAAGAAATAAATGTATACAAATTGGCAAAGAAGTCAAACTCTCTCTCTTCACTCATGACATGATACTTTATATGGAAATCCCAGAAGACTCTACTCCCAAACTACTGGAACTCATAAAACAATTCAGTAATGTGGCAGGATACAAAATCAATGCACAAAATCAGTTGCATTCTTATACACTAACAATGAAAATAAAGAAAGGGAAATCAGAGAATCGATTCCTTTACTATAGCACCAAAGACCATAAGATACTTAGGAATAAATCTAACCAAAGAAAGTTAAGGATCTGTACTCAAGGAACTACAGAACACTCATGAAAGAAATTGAAGACACAAAAAGATGGAAGAGCATTCCACGCTCATGGATTGGAAGAATAAACATTGTTAAGATGTCTATAATGCCCAGAGCAATCTACTTTCAATGCCATCTGGATCAAAATTCTACCAACATTTTTCAAAGTGCTGGAATAAGCAATCCTAAAATTTATTCGGAACCAGAAAAGACCCTGAATTGCTAAGGAAATGGTGAAAAAGAAAAACAAAACTGGGGGTATGATGTTGCCTGATTTCAAGCTTTGTTACAAAGCTGTGATTACCAAGACAGCATGGTACTGGCACAAAAACAGACACATAGACCAATGGAACAGAGTAGAGTCCAGATATGGACCCGCAACTCTATGATCAAATCATCTTCGACAAAGCAGGAAAAAATATCCAGCGGAAAAAAGACAGTCTCTTCAATAAACGGTACTGGGAAAATTGGATGGCTATGTATAGAAGAATGAAACGACCATTCCTTTATGTCACACACAAAGATAAACTCGAAATGGATGAAAGACCTCAATGTGAGTTAGGAATCTATCAACATCCTAGAGGAGAACATAGGCAGTAACCTCTGTGACATCGGCCACAGAAACTTCGTTCAAGACATGTCTCCAAAGGCAAAGGAAACAAAAGCGAAAATGAACTTCTGGGACTTCATCAAAATAAAAAGCTTCTGCACAGCAAAGAACAGTCAACAAAACAAACAGGGAACCCACGGAATGGGAGAAGATATTTGCAAACAAGATATCCAAGATCTATAAAGAACTCCTGAAATTCAACAACCAAAAAAAAGATGATCACATCAAAAAATGGGCAGGAGACATGAAGAGGCATTTCTCCACAGAAGACATACAAATGGCTAACAGACACATGAAAAAATGTTCGTCATCACTAGCTATAAGGGAAAATCAAATCAAAACCACATTGAGATACTACCTTTCACCAGTCAGAGTGGCCAAAATTAACAGGACAAGAAACAACAAGTGTTGGAGAGGCTGTAGAGAAAGGGGAACCCTCTTACACTGTTGGTGGAATGCAAGTTGGTGCAGCTGCTTTGGAAAACAGTGTGGAGATTCCTTAAAAAATTGGAAATAGAGCTACCCTATAATCCTGCAGTTGCACTACTGGGTATTTATCCCAAAGATACAGCTATAGTGAAGAGAAGGGTCATATGTGCCCCAATGTTCATTGCAGCAATGGCCATAATCACCAAACTGTGGAAAGAGCCAAGATGCCCTTCAACAGACGAATGAATAAAGAAGAAATGGTACATACATAAAATGGAATATTATGCCTCCATCAGAAAGGATGAATACCCAACTTTTGTAGAACATGGACCGGATTGGAGGAGATTATGCTGAGTGAAATAAGCCAAGCAGAGAAAGTCAAGTATCAATTGGTTTCACTTCCTTGTGGAGCATAAAGAGTAACATGGAGGGCAGTGGGAGAAGGAAAAGAAACATGAACTGGGGAAATCAGGGAGGGGAATGAAACATGAGAGACTTTGGACTCAGAAACAATCTGAGGGTCTTGGAAGGAAGGCAGGTGGGGGGATGGGTAAGCCTGGTGGTGGGTATTAAGGAGGGCACAAATTGCATGGAGCACTGGGTGTGGGGCATAAACAATGAATCTTGGAACACTGAAAAAAATAAAATAATGTAAAAAAAAAACCTTACAAAATTAAAAACATTCCCTGAAATTAAAAGAAACAATTTCTAGGGGCGCCTGGGTGGCTCAGTTGGTTAAGCAACTGCCTTCGGCTCAGGTCATGATCCTGGAGACCCGGGATCGAGCCCCACATCGGGCTTCCTGCTCGGCGGGAAGCCTGCTTCTCCCTCTCTCAGTCCCCCTGCTTGTGTTCCCTCTCTCACTGTGTTTCTCTCTATCAAATAAATAAATAAAATCTTTAAAAAAAAAAAAAAAAAGAAACAATTTCTAGAACCAAATACTAAGAGCATATTGTGTACCTGAGAATAACAATCCAGAATGACTAACACACCAACATATTCTAGTCAAATTACTGGGCTTTATAAAAAAGAGAGGGGAATAAAGCTTCTGGGCATCTAGGAAAAACAATGCCTTCTTAGGTAATGGCTGATTCCAGGTCTGGGGCAGGAAATGTAAAAGCTGGTCTTGGAACTTTTGTCACACTAAATAGTAAGGATGCTACCAAAGTCCACCTGAAGTGGTGGCCAACAATGAGACAATGTGAGCTTTAAGCAGGATAATAACTGTAATTGATTGAAACCCATCAAATACGTTAAGATTTAAGAATTCATGCTACTATGTAAAAAAACCTCTAATGAGTTGCCATTGGAGGATAAGGAACTGATTATTATCCTGACGATAAAGAAAAAGTCACTTATTCCCTGCATGAACTATGTCATTGAGTAGTCAAATAGTAGATGAAGAAAAGAATCTCTTCAAAAGGCATTCCAACTAATAAAAAATAAATCCTAGAATATCGCCATTTGTAACCACCAGTAAACCAGCAAATCTAAGTAATGAGCACGACCAGTTGTTGCCATCGTCCACAGACATGATGTGCCTCCTTAGGAAAGAATACATTATCACCGCTAGTCTCAGTCTGATCAGGCCTCTGGATCCAGCTGCCATTTTGTAGGAAATAGCCAGAGCAGAGGAACATATACAACTTTACCAGAAATATGAGATCAGCAAAACCTAGACCATGGGCACTTAATAGGTCAAATGACCTTGGTTTCTTAATGATCTATATTTTCAAGCTAGGGCCCAGTACTGGTAATATGGCAGTTAATTTTATATGTCTGACTTGACTAGATCATGAGGTGCCCAGGTTCTTGATCAAACATGATGGATGGGTCTGTGAGGGTATTGCCCCGTGCGGTTAGCATGTGAATTGGGAGACAGAAGCAGAACTGCCCTCCTCACTACAGGAGGGCATCATCCAATCCGAGGAGGGCCTAAACAAAGGGCTGGAGGAAGGGAGAACTCACGCTCTCCCTGCCTGACCGGTTAAGCCAAGACAGCAGTCTTATCCCGCCCTTGAACTGGACCTAAATCATCAGCACTCCTGGTTCTCAGGCCATCGGACTCAGTTTAGGATTTCTATCACCAGCTTTCCTGGGTCACCAGTTTGCAGGTGGCAGATTGTGCGACTTTTCAGACCCCGCAATCACATTAGTCAATTCCTTATATGAAATGGCATTGTGTGTGTATATATAGAGGGATACCTTGATATCTATATCTGTATATTGAAAGCTCTATATCTCCTATTGACTGTTTCTATGGAGAATACTGAATCTTGATTAATAACTACCTGAAGCTTAGACTTTATTTAATTGATATACATCTTTGAAATTCTATGAACAGCACTAGGCAATGGGATCTTACTTATAAACTCATATTAAAAACTAAAGAATTCCTTCAGAGAGTCATTTCATAAAAAATCCAAGACCATTTTTATATAAACACAGGAAGACCAATGAATGTTCCGATGTAGCAGCTGACTATAGAATCTAACAGGCATAACTGCTTAACTAGACTTCTTTCTGTTTCACTTGCATTTCCTCAAATACGATGAAGCTGCAGAAACACCGCCGAAGCCCAGGCTCGGGGCTGTTCTCCTAGTGGAAGGGACCGGCTGGCCTGTGCCTGTCTTACTGCGCCTGTGTCTGGTCCCCGAGCACCAGGGCCAGACAACTGTGTGGTGTCCGGCCAGGTTAAAAGCCACAGAATAGCATCTGCCCCTCAACTAAGTGAACCAAACGTCCAAATAATTATACAGACGACCCAGAACTCATTAGGAGGATTCTCCAATCAGTTCCACCTGGGCTTCAAAATTTACACACAGCAACCCACAATGTTTTCTAACATCACAGAAAACAAATTTGAGTTTCGTTTTTATTTCTTTTTGGAAAAGGTTTTTAAAACATGTTTTGGCTAAATTATGCCAACCTGAAGAAGACTTGGAATAAGAGACTGTGGCTTCAGGCAAACTAAACATATTCCAACACAGAGAATGAATTAGTCACAACTACATCCAAAAGAATAAACACAAATGGCCAAGAAAGACAGCTGACTGGAACTTATATATGAGTTACCTCAGAAATGTTTTTGTCCGTTTCTTTCCTTTTTTCTTCCAATTTCCTTTCAATGCCTACAATTCCTACAGCCCTTATTCTTCCCGGCTGAAAAACAAAAGTAGAAAATAAAACATACAAAATAGGAAGGACACACTCCTTTGCAACCCACCACAATGTGTTTTCCATGGCAGGAAGGGACCCACAAAGAACCAAAGAAAACCAGCACACAATTACATGTGGTTTCCTTTCAAAACATTTGTCAGTTCCTTGTCATACGTAATGATCTTCAAATCATTATTTAAAAAACTAACATACAGGGCACCTGGGTGGCTCAGTCATTAAGCGTCTGCCTTCAGCTCAGGTCATGATCCCAGAGTCCCGGGTTCAAGGCCCTAAGCAGGCTCCCTGCTCTACCTCTCACTCCCTCTGCTTGTGCTCCCTGTCTCACTGTCTCTCTCTCTCTCTGTCAAATAAATAAATAAAATCTTTAGGGGGAAAAAAAAAAAGCCCTAACATACAATAACTGGCATATTTTACTCTATATTTTGCATATAAATTAAACTCGTGTTTATTCTTTGGCAAGCTATTATGTGTGTATCAGACACTTAACAGGGTCTCAAACATGCAAGAAACTGCAGTTAAAATTTTGTTATTGGACAGTTATTATACAAACTACTTTCACACATTTGCGTGTCTGTGCATGGTTAGTGGTTAATTTAGCCTGGCCAAAACATCACCCAGATGCACTGTTCTCTCAGGTGCCACACTGATTATGAGAAACAGAACATAATGAAGATGGAGTCTAACTTCTACTACCCCAAGAATCACTCTGGTAAGTACCCATTTATTTTGCTAAGTGTCTGCTATCTACAGAGTACTAAGTTAGGTTTTGTGGAAATAAACGATTTCAATCAGAATATCATTATTTTGTTTCTGGCAAAGTTCTATGATCACAGAAATCTTCTCCTTTAATGAAGATGCAAGTACCAAACCGTAAATATTGGATTCAGAAAGTTTCAACAATACCTGGGGTCCTCTATTTGTTTGTAATGACTGGGAAACTGGCATACTCTCCCATCTTCTCTGTGTCATTTCCTCGGATAAACGCCTGTAAAACTGTTGTACATATAGATTCACTTTAAATGAGTCAGTCAGGTTATAATATCCTCATACAAATCATTACTTAACATTGCCTGCTCAGTCATTTGCAGCAAGCCTAGAACTCTCAGAAACATCAAAAGAAACCAAGGAAGGTCTTTTCTTAGATCAGCTTCATAAAGTACAAAGGAAAAAAAAAAGAAAGAAACTGACCTTCTATATAAAGTGAGCTATTCTCAACAAAGAGATGAGTGACAATGAATAAATAGACCTGCTTTAAACAATTACACATATGTGGATTGTTTTTAATCTATAGTGAAACAGATACAGTGCCAAGAAAAATATAAAACTATTATGCATGAAGGAAGCAGAGAATAATTTGTCTAGTTAAAATGTGAAGCCAAAAATTAGGGCCAAAACATCCCTACACTCACAAAAAGTTGACTATATTGTTTAACCACAGTGAGAACAGTTTCAGTCAGTTGCCTGTATTTGCTTAGTGCCTACTGTGTGAGGAGACAGGGTGAAATGCCATAAAAAATACACATATCAATGAGGAGATCAACACACACTTGTAAAGTCTGAAGAAAACTTATATAGTGACTTACTAATCAGAATATGTAAACTATCATACTATGGAGTAAGTACTTAAGTGATTAGATATGTGTGGAGGCGAGGAAGAAAGATGTCCTGACATAGGGCTGATGAGCTTTCAGATACTGAGAGGGTTTAACATTTCACTGCATTATACTCTGCCTCTTTAACCAAACCACTGAAAACTTCACTAGCAGCCTAATGGCACGACTTAGCATATTTCCAGCTTCTGCTTTCTCCTTGGGACCACACCCTCCTGCTTCCCATTTCCACCAAAACCTAAACTTCATATTTTCTACTGATAAGGCTTAAGATACAAAAATTTTACTGTAAAAATATGGTGAGACTTGGTATGTTGAACAATATTGATTTACATCATAGTAACAAACAACAAAAACACACACGGGCACACTTTCTAGTCCAGTTTGATGCATATGAAAACCTACCTCAATCTGTCCATGTTCTTTGAAGGAGAGTTTGATGTAGGAGTTCCTACTACTCTGGAACGGACCGGGCTCTTTGTTGGGTGGAGCTGGGTGAAGATGAACCACTATTTTGGCACTACAGAATAAATGTAATGAATTTAATTGCCTTTGAAGAATCGCTAATTCTATTTTCATAATTTTTTTAATTCAATTTTTTTAAAAATTTTATTTATTTATTTGACAGAGAAAGAGATCACAAGTAGGCACAGAGGCAGGCAGAGAGAGAGGAGGAAGCAGGCTCCCTGCCCAGCAGAGAGCCCGATGCGGGCCTCAATCCCAGGACCCTGAGATCATGACCTGAGCTGAAAGCAGAGGCTTTAACCCACTGAGCCACCCAGGCGCCCTATTTTCATAATTTTTAATGTATTTAAGTTCACTTTTAAAATTCATGTAGAAACACATGACATCCTGAAAGGAATCCTTTTAAACTGTGTACTAATTCAGTATTAATGAACCTTTCAAAAACACCTCTACTTACTTGTAAGCTCTGAACCAAGAAGTTCAAGTCACCAGCTCTATAGATTGAAAATGTGGCTTGAAAAAAAGGAAGTTCAAAATAAGTTGGCCAAATTTGTGATAGTTCATTATTTTGGTTTATGATTAGGGTTTTCCATCTACAGAGTCCTCCCCAGAGCTTACGGGAGGGGCTTACACTTTCTGCAAAAGCATACCACCCTACTCATTTGAAAACAAAATGTGAAAACTTATCTGTGTAAAACCAGCCAGCTGACATTTTATTAAAACTCCATCCAAAGCTAACATTGTACAGTATCATTTTTGGAAAATGCCACTCAGTCAACAGCATGATCTAGAAGATAATCCAACAGCAAAAACAGTTCTCAAAACACTGCTGCGCTAGAAACACAAACTACAGTAATCTTTATGACTGCCATTATCTTCTGTGCTATTAAAAATACCAGTGTATTTGTTCAGTTTCATAAGCCTTTTCCCACCACTCTGCTCAATAAATAGTCTCCTCCATAAATTAGCAAAACCAAAAAACTCAGTTAAAATATTTTGGATACGTAGCTTAGAGCTTTTTCTTGATGACCACATTATAGATTCGCCTATTTATTATTGTATTTCGTTTAGGTCCATATGACTGCCTAAATATCACTATTTATGAATGAACATGAAACACCATGTGTGGGGCCTCCTCAGTGTAATAAATTCTTTGGTTAGTAAACTGCGGCCAGACTTGTAAGAACTCTTCACCTATTCCTTCGTGGTGAACTTCTTTCAAGGGAGGTGAGCAAATAGACTATGCAATCACAGTAACAGGACTGCCTGAAATGATATATTAGGTAGAGCAACAAATATGACAATTAGGTTAAGGTGACGGAGCAAAGCATTACACAATCTTTAAAACTGAAAAACCTGAGCCCCACGACCGGATTTTGTCAAAGGAAACTCAATGAAGAACAAAAGATTACAAGACAAAATGAAGTTTAAAAATCTCCAAGTCAGCAAAAAAGATCCAGGCCAATTTTTAAATATATTCATTTTGCAGGTCATTCAATTACCATATTTCAAGTTTAAAAACCACCCAGTCAAAGAAGGATCTTGGGGTGAGACATGTTAAAAGGTCACTATATATATAATTTTGATTCAATAAAATATAGTAATTGCTTAGGACAAGGGAGCTGAGAATAAGGAGAATATTTGAGAAACGGTAACCTGATATATTATTAAATTCTTCCTCACTGGAGATATTTAAAAATAAGACACTAATGGGAAGGCAAATTTTTTTAAAAGATTTTATTGATTTCTTTGAAAGAAAGAGACACAGCGAGAGAGGGAACACAAGCGGGGGGGGGGGGCGGGGCGGGGGAGAAGGAGGCTTCCCGCCACCGAGCAGGGAGCTAGAAAGGGGCTCAATCCTAGGACCCTGGGATCATGACCTGAACTGAAGGCAGACGCTTAACAACTGAGCCACCCGGGCACCCCGTGAAGGTAAATATTTTAAACAATTTCTGTTATACAGTTTAAATTTCCTTGGAACACAGCAGAGGAAAATTCTAATGATCTGCAACACGTTCAAGTTTTACTTTGTTGAACTTAAGAAAAGCAATATACACAAATATCGAATCCTTTAGGTTGTGCACCTGAAACTCATACAATGTTATATATAATTGTACCTTCATTTAAAAACAACAACAACAAAACTTAGATGGAAAAAAGTGACAAGAGGAAAAATAAAAATTAGAGAAATAGCCTACTCTTAAAGTCTGTGCTTTTAGTAACTTTTCTAAACGTCGGTTTCTCTTATGTCAAATAATCTTGCATGCTAGCTTCAACATTATAATTACAGCATGCAGTGCATTTTCAGTGAAGGTCAATATTGTTTCACCTCTACTAAAGTAACTATACTAAGGCTCAAAATGGGCCCGCAAGGAAAATGAAATTCTTATCAGCAATACTTGTTCATAAGGTGCCCTCAATTATATGCACTTAAAGTAAAACCCAAAATTTTCTGTACTTGATAAAAAGAAGCATTTTAACATGTGGCTTTAAACCAGGGTGATCACGGGTGCCTGGGTGGCTCAGTGGGTTAAAGCCTCTGCTTTCGGCTCAGGTCATGATCTCAGGGTCCTGGGATCGAGGCCTCTGGCTCTCTGCTCAGCAGGGAGCCTGCTTCCTCCTCTCTCTCTGCCTGCCTCTCTGCCTACTTGTGATCTCTCTCTCTCTCTGGAAAAAATAAATAAATAAATAAACAAACAAATAATAAATAAAATTCTTCACACCAGGGTGATCGCATGTCCTGGTTTGCCTAAAACTGTCCATTTTATGCTTCCTTGATCTAATTATAAACAGCACCCCCAGGGCTCCCAGGTGACTCAGTCTGTTAAGCATCGGACTCTTGGTTTCAGCTCAGATCATGATCTCATCTCAAGCCCCGCATCCAAACTCCCCTTTGGGCTCCATGGGGGAGTCTACTTAAAAGATTCTCTCCCTCTGCCCCTCCCCTCAACGTGCTCACTCACTTGCTTTCTCAAATAAATAAGTAAATCTTTAAAGAATAATTATAATAAATAACACTATTACTTTTATAAATGTCCCAATTTAGACAATAAATATTATGAAAACTCTATTTAACACTGATACCCAAAAAAGTCAAAGTGAAGAAACTTAACGATCAACTGGAAATAGGAGAAAATCAGTCACTTCTCTCAGATGAGTCACTCCTGATTTTAAGTCCGAGATACACAGACATGTCAAAGCGAATGCTTGTGGAAATACATGCAATGACAGCTGGCCGACACTTTATTTTGACCCAAGGATATTACAGCAAACCTTACTACTTGCTTTGTGCTTTAGGAATGACTTCCATTTAGCCATGAGTTTCATGTAGGAAATACCTTCTCAGGGGAGCTTCTGACCAAGGACTATTCTTTACAAAGCCCCAAAAGATAATCATTAGATTCATTCCCACATATGCAGTCATGGCACAACAATAAATCTAATAAGTTGATAATAGCAGCTTGACTGGAACATTTTTGTCAAAAAAGACAGTGCTAGGGACACCTCACCTTTTCCCAATTCCAGCTGCCTGTTCTTCAATGAACACGATTTGGGAAAGAGGAATGGCCATGCAGCACTCCTAGGAGGAAATCAATACGAAACATGATTCAGAAGACTCCTTGTCAGACAGGCTTGTTTTATAGTATTTACTAGTGTCATGCACCTTTACTTAATAATAAAAACAATTTAAAAAATCATCAAAAGATTTTAGTCCTTGAATAAACTGAAGGAAGATGGAATGAAAACAGTCCTGTGGTGGCATTTTGCTGCATGGAAGAACGGGGTAAAAGCTGTGCTAACCAACTTCCATTTTGCTGCATGGAAGAGGGGTAAAAGCTGTGCTAACCAACTCTGTTTTCACAGTAGGGACATCTTTTTAAAAGCAGTATTTAGACGAAAACTTTTTATATGTAAGATATCCTTCTATGGAAAACAAGAAAAAGAAAAAACAGAACAGGTAAATCAAAACAACTTTAAGGAGTGTGCTACAGGTAATCTTTTTTTCTACACTTCACTCACCATTTTTAACAGAAAATGCTCATGAGGGTTCCCTTTATTAGCAAATTTAATTTTAAATTATTATAAATGACCAGCATTCAATAGGTCTAAGGGTTTCTAAACTAACCTCTTGATATGATAATTAAAAAATGATACTAAGATTAATTTATAAACTTACTTTTTGGGTTTTCTTTTTTTGTTTTTTTTTTAAGATTATTTGTTTGTTTATTTATTTATTTGACAGGGATAGAGATCACAAGTAGGCAGAGAGGCAGGCAGAGAGAGAGGAGGAAGCAGGCTCCCTGCTGAGCAGAGAGCCTGATGTGAGCCTCGATCCCAGGAGCCTGAGATCATGACCCAAGCTGAAGGCAGAGGCTTTAACCCACTGAGCCACCCGGGCGCCCTATAAATTTACGTTTTAAGGACACTTATCCTTCCGAAAAAGGCCTTCCTAAATATATACTTCTTTTAAAAGAATTAGACGCCATTAACAGTTGGAAGGTATGTGTTACCAACAAAAGCAATGCCACCACTACGGGGGCAAAGACTGATTCTTGGGGGCCAAAATGAATCAGATTTTGTGAGCCTCAGTACAGTATATAGTTTGCCTATAAAATTCAAATTTCATGGTAGAAGGGACAACAATTATGAAAATAACATAGATTGCTTCTTTTTTGGCACCATGGAAATTTATACGCAAATATACTTTCAAGTTAAAGCTCTCTGGAATTAAAGTAGCTTTATACACATAATTTGTTCTCTCCTCCTAGAAATGAAAATCAGGTTTCTCCTCTTGTCAAGTGACTTAGAGGCCACTCTTGTCAATATCTAGGTAAAAGCATGTACTTCCCACAGATCTATCCTCCCAGAGTCTCAGGAATAGGTTGTTCGGAGGACCCCTGACAATGATTGGGAGAAATATTCCCATTACACACAGAACATTCAGGTATGGGGTAGGTTCTGACTGGTATTTAAAAACAGGAGTGACCATGATTCTCTTTCTATTCAGCACCTACAGACTTTTCTGGAGCTGAATGAAGGACAACCCCTAACTCCTCTATCTGCACTCCATTCAGAGGGATCACATGAGACATACTCTTTTAACACTCTGAAAATAGAAATTTATTGCATTTTTTAGTTTTGATAGAAAGAATGAAAGAAAAAGAAAGACCTCAATGATTTAAAACCTAGAACAGATTTTTAAAAAAAAACCCTTATCTTACATGATTTTTCTGATCTCTCCAAATTAGTCGGTGTGTACTAAGTAGGAGGGTCCCAGCATCAAATTTTATCTAGAAAGACAAGATCATCACACAACATTAATGACATATCACTCAGTGTGGTCCAGATTTCTTTCTCACAAATTGCACAACAGTAAGTTAATCATATAAACGTTAGAGAATTAGGCTTACCACAAATTAAAGAGAAGCAATCCTACACACTTTGTAAACTATACACGTGTGTGTGTGTGTGTGTGTGTGTACAGCCTTAATAAAATTAGGAAAAAATCACAAACAACCTAGATGTGTAACAACAGAGTAGTAGTTAAGTCAAGTATAATACATTCATACCGTGGAATCCATGCAAAGGGTTAAAAAGAATAAGGTAGAGCTACATGGACTAGCACAGAATTCTATGACAGGGTTAGTGGGGAGAGAAAGCAACTTATAGCATATCACATATAATGTAATCAGATAGAAGACAGAGATAATCTCCATATGCCCCAAACTACATTGCGAGATACATGGATGTGTGTATGTATATATGTACACATACACACATAAGTAGTAGGAAAAAATATAAATAGAACACCGACTGATCTGTTAACAATGCTTATCTCAGAAAAAGTGTGAGGAAATGGGAAGAAAAGCAAAGGCCCCCTTTTAAAACTATCCACTTCACTATCGATTTAATTTTTTACTGTAAGATTGAATTTGTGTATAATACTCATACAATTTTAAAAATAATTTTTAAATAATAAGAATATAGACACAAATACACACAAAAATAAGTGTGGCTAGAGATTCAATCAATGGCACTAGGACAACTGGGTTACCCAGTAGAGAATAATAATAGTAATTAATGTTGGATTTATACCTAATATACTGTACCAAAATAAAGTCTAGATCAAATATTAGAATCAAAATATTATAAAAGTATACAAAAAATGAGAGATTTTTTTAAAGATTTTATTTATTTATTTGACAGAGAGAATCACAGCCAGAGAGGAAACACAAGCAGGGGGAGTGAGAGAGGGAGAAGCAGGCTTCCAGCCCAGCAGGGAGCCTGACGCGGGCTCAATCCTGGGTCTCCGGATCATGACCTGAGCCAAAGGCAGTCATTCAACCAACTGAGCCACCCAGGCGCCCTGAGAGATTTTTTAAAATAACCTAAGAGTAAAGAAGTTCTTTCAAGGAAAACACTAAGCCCATTAGTATTAGAGGTAAAGGTTTATTTATAAATTGAACTCCACACACATGCATTGAATTCCTCATAGCAAAAACTATCAAGGACAAAGATGGCAGACCAGGAAAAATAACAGTAACTCACCTCAGAGACAAAGGGTTAATTTCTTTACTATATAAAGTATTTTTACAAATCAATTTTTAGAAATAGCTTATAATCCATTAAAGAAATGGGCAAAGACTATTAACAGAAAGTTCACAGAAAAGGAACTACAAATGACTCTTAAACACATTAATAGATGCCCAAACTCACAGACAACAAGAAAAAAGCAAATGAAGAGAACACGAGGACACTGCTTCACCCAGAAGACTGGCAGAGGTCCTGAAAAGCTTGATAACACTGTCCCAGTAAAGTGTTGGGGAAATAAGCATTTGCCACACTGCCGGAGGGACAACCTCCATGGAGGGCAATGTTTTACTATCTATCAAAAATACAAACACACAAATCCTTTGATCCAGTGATTTTATTTTTAGGAATTTATCCTACAAATGTATTCATACATGCACACAATGATATACTACTAAGTTATTCATTACTGTTTGTGAAAAGCAAAATACAGTAAACAAGTTAAATGTCCATGAACTGCTACTCAGTTGTTAAAAACAATGAGGAGCCTCTTTATCTACATATTGATTTGATAAAATCTAAGATGCTACTGATTAGGAAATGCATCCTGATTCCTGTTGTTAAAAATGAGGGGAGGGGGGATGGGCATTTAGAATTGATGAAATATGGTATCTCCACCTAGATTAAGTGAAAAAAAAAAAGCAAGATTCAGAACATTGTATGCATAGTATATTTCAAATTTACATTTCAAAAAAGGAAATACAATTTACTTTATACAAATACCTATGCATGACACATATGCACAGCTCTGAGGGGGACCTGAGTGACAAAGAGACCAAGGTGGAAGAGAGACCTTTAACTTCATACCTTCTGTGATTTGGGGATTTTTATCATGGGATTGTGTCACCTACTCAAAATATAAATGTACAAAAATGTTCTTAAAAACTACAATACAATCACACACACACACAAAATGCCAGCTATGTCTTTAGGACCAAACCGTCAATCCGCATCCTTTGTTATTATGCATTGAACATTATATAAATAAGCAAATTTTAGAGTTGAAATCCAAGAGATAATATATCAAATCCCTTCATTTGTTAAAATTAAGAAATATACTGGAAGCTTCTAGTAACCCTAATCACTAGGAAGTAGAATTTGTCATTAGATAGGACTTGCTTATATCCTTTTGAGGAGTAATTAGTTATTTCTAAAGTTATAAGGCTGGTCCCATTTTAAGGCCACCTTACAAGGCAAACTCAGAGAGGGAATGAGGGGTGTGGGCAAAATGGGTGAAGGGGAGTGCAATATACAGGCTTCTGGTATCATGGGAATAAAAGGAATATAATCATTAGGACAGATGGTGGCTACACTTGTTGTGAACATAGCATAATGTATAAACTCGTCAAATCACTATGTATGTTGTACACCCCAAACTAATGTAACATTGTGTTAACTATATTAAAATAAAAAAAATGCTTAATTAATAAAAAACTCAAAGGAAAGCATTTTCATTAGGGTCCAGTTTATAGCAAATAATCCTGAATTTAAAATAAGGTGGTTATAAATGTCTGTCAAGTGACTGATTAGAACACTGTTATATTATCATTAAGTAAAAATAATCATAAATTCATTTATGTATGCAAATCGACATTTAATATATTACAAGATACTCATGATATTAACAAAGAAAAACCAGGTTTCAAAGTGGGATACATAACATGATCACACACACACACACACACACACACACACACACACACAAAGAATGTGCCAAAAGTAATTGTTTATGAGTAGTAGGATTATTGATTATTTCAAGTTTCTTCTTTTGGCTTACCCATATGTAACAACTTTATTATTTGTTTAATGAAAAAAATAAGAAATTTGTTAGAGACATATAACTTCATGTAGTCTGAAAAGTGTATTAATTACTTTTTGTTAAATCAAACATACACAGAAACACTTTTTCTGTCAAAAAATCCCTTGGATAATAAATAACCAATCCCCTTTTAATATAAACTTAAAAAAAAGTATTTTCTAAGAGTAAAATATGACTATATTACTAACATGTTAGTCGTTATCAATATGGTTAATAAGCTTTAATGGTAACAGACCTACTGCGTCATCTAGTTCAAATACATTCAGAGATCATTCCACAAAAGTACTTTAAGCCCTCAGAGAAAAGACGATGAGTTCCACATTTTCTACTGAATCAGGAGTAAAACACACATATTCCTGGCACTTAATTCAGTCTGGCTCCAAATGTTTATGCAAAACCAGATAACTGAGTTTAAGAGATTTTATTTTTGGGGGAGCCTGAGTGGCTCAGTGGGTTAAAGAGATTTTTTTTTTTTTAAGATTTTATTTGTTTATTTGACAGAGAGAAACACAGGGAGAGAGGGAACACAAGCAGAGGGGTGAGAGAGTGAGAAGCAGGCTTCCTGCCCAGCAGGGAACCTGATGCGGGGGCTCGACCCCCGGAACTCCAGGAACATGACCTGAGCCGAAGGCAGATGCTTAAGGACTGAGCCACTCAGGTGCCCCGAGTGATTTTAAAAACTTCATGATTCAGGAGTCCCAGGATTGAGCCCTGCATGGGGTTCCCTGCTTGGCGGGAGACCTGCTTCTCTCTCTCTCATTCCCCCTGCTTATGTTCCCTCTCTAGCTGTATTTCTATCAAATAAATAAATAAAATCTTAAAAAAAAATTCTTTTTTGTCAATGAGGAAGATTTTCCTTTTCCAAAAACAAGTATTTTATCCACTTGAGAGTACAAGATGCTACCTTGCAGCATAACAGTTATGATGGAAAAAAAAACACACTTTCTCTTACAGAAATTCAAGCATAAGGATGGGATTTTTTCAAGCTGAAGGCAGAGTATATTCTATTGCTATGTCAATTAACAATGTGCAAACGTAAAATGCTGCTATTCTATGTGAACAAATTGTGTAATACTTCCCTTCAGGGATTCCAAGGGATTATGAGCTAGACCTGATAGACAAGTTTAGGCTGGTTTGCTCCTGCCACTCAGAGCTAGAATAATTTTAACTACTTAAAGGTCGATCTAACTTAGGCATTTGCTGGATAAGCTCTTACCTTGTTTTATTATTTAACATTATTTTTCTGTTATAAAAGCAACACATTTTTGAAATTCTGGAAAAAAAATTTAAGTTTAAAAAAGAAAATGAAAACACTCGTAATCACACCAGCCAGAGTGTGTGTATATACACATGTATATGCATATGTATATATAGGTCTATGTGTATATATGTGTGTATGCTTGTATGAATAGTCTTTAAATAAATGAAGCCATTATATTTATAGTTTTATAACTTGCTTTTTTCAACTGGTGGCCTATCATTGGCAATTCCTCATGTTGACTAAGGCATGTCATATTTAATTAACAAAACCCTCTGTGAACATTCAGACTGTTCCAATTTTCCTTGTATGTAATAATACAGAATATATATGACAATGCTGAGATGTGCATCCTCATTCATTATACTTTTATGCATCTCTGATTAGTTCCCAGGGCTAAATTCGTAAAAGTGAAACACCTAGCTGAAAGAAAATACACGTTTGCCAAGTCTCCCAGGATATGCTGTCAACTTGCCACTATATACACTACTTACCTGCTTTCATTATATTTTTAAATTAGCTGAGCCTAGAAGCTTCTGTGAATTTCAACAAATGACCTGTCCATGCTGTTTAAGAAAACAACATACTATCCCGTCATAATGGGCCCATGAAAACCATGCCTGTGGAAACAAGCAGGCACACATTTATTCACCAGAGACGCTTTGGTGCTGGGGCGGTGGGAAAAGCAATCCACTGGGGCTCCACGAAATACTAAGTGTATGACCTCAGACAGGTCACAGTTTCCTCAGCTATCAATTAAGAGCCTCTGTGTCTTCATCTCTGGGAGTATCCACCGTATTAAACATGACATGAAGAGTCGGGCACTGGTGACTACTATGTTCGTGAAGCATGCAGCATAGAGAACAGAGTGCAGGCTTTGGGAGTCTGATCAACAGAGATCTCACTCCTGTCTCTCCTGCTAACTAACTCTATGTGGGCAAGTCCCTTTCTTAGAGTTATTTTCTCACCCCTAAAATACTCACCTCCTATGCCCACGAGAGGATTAAATGAA